>JAULAV010003789.1:0-50002 GCA_030789695.1 Scilla litardierei
TCCAGTACTTTGACGAACAAGCAAATGAAGAAGGCCTCGACCTCAACACTGAACTCCTCGACGAGGTATAAGATTGTGCTCTAACATGTCTTATCAAACACAGCCAAAGGATGGCAAGGTACGACAACTCTCGGGTAGGGAAATGGAGCTTCAAAGTCAGCGACCTCGTCCTTAGGGACGCAACCTTCAAACCTGAGATCGACCGTCGTGGAAAGCTCTCCGTCAAATGGGAAGGATCCTACAAAATAGCGGACATTGTGGGACCAGTGACCTATATTTTGGCAAACATGGAGGGCGAGGAACTAGCTTATCTGTGGAATGCCTAACACTTACTTAAGTACTATCAATAAAATTTGTGATTTTATGTTTGTACAAACAATGTGTTGTTTGAATGTAAGTTCAGATCCCCTCCAAGATAGAAAGTGCCTCCATAAAGGTCATCTTAATCATCAGGAGCAGGCTACCTCACTACAAGTAAACTCTTGTGTTTTCGTTTGTACATATGTATTATGCGAACTAAAATGTCAACTCGCCATCCAAACCGAAGCAAAAATGTGGGGTAGGCGATGGCCCAATGCCCGCTCGATTACAGAGGATGCGGGGTAGGTGATGGCCCAATACCGGCCCTGTCAAAGACATCAGGGGAAGATCGCCACCCAAACCGGAGCGATAATGCGAGGTCGGCTACGGCCCATCTATACCCGTCCTATCAAAGACCATCAAGGCAGATCTCCATCCAAACCGGAGCGAAAATGCGGGGCAGGCGACGGCCCAATACTCACCCGATTACAGAGGATGTGGGGTAGGCGACGGCCTAATACCAGCCCTCTCAAAGACCTCCAGGTAAGATCGCCACCCAAACTGGAGTGATAAAGCTGGGTCGGCTTCGGCCCATCAATACTCGTCCTCTCAAAGACCTCCAGGGCTACTCGCCACCCAAACCAGAGCGATAATGTGGGGTCGGCTATGGCCCATCAATACCCACCCTCACAAAGACCTCCGAGGCAGCTCGGCACCCAAACCGGAGCAATAATGCACGGTCGGCTACGACCCATCTATACCCGCCCTCTCGAAGATCTCTGGGGCAGATCTCCATCCAAACCGGAGAGAAAATGCGTGGTAGGCGATGGCCCAATACCTGCCCGATTACAGAGGATGCGGGGTAGGCGACGGCCCAATACCCGCCCTCTCAAAGACCTCCGGTGCAGCTCACTATCCAAACCAGAGCGATAATACCGGGTCGGCTATGGCCCATCTATACCCTGTTGGAAGATGTATGTCCTCGAGACAATTTATCTCTTTGTAATTGTACAAACAACTTGTTCGAATTTACAGTAAGCTGTATGGTAAGTATTTTATCTAAGTTAAATCATAATGTAGTTATCATTAGAAACTTAGGTAAAGTCCTGAGACTTAGTGCAAGGTCAAACATGTATCGAGATGAGGATCTCGATCATGTAGAAGTGCTTGACTGTCTGTAGCATAAGTCTAGAAACGTTCGTGGCCATAGATGTTTCGAGAAAAGGATATCGAAACATCGGATAGACCATTGTGTCTTTGTCTTCACCGTATAGCGATGACAATGATCTCATGGTCATTTGACTTGGCGAAGTCGGAGACGAGACACCGGTGCTCATTGGAGAATGAGTTCACTGAACGACCCACAAGAGTTATCATATGGTTATGATTGACAAATCTGTCAATGATAACTCTTAGTGATGATAGGGAAGTTGGTCTTTTAACTTGAGGTCATTGTACAAACCTGTACGAGAACGGTGTCACTTAGATCTCTGACCTAGCTTTGAGGCAAGGTCTGTCGAAAGGTCTTTGGTTGGGTGACATTTGAAATGTGCGAGGAGAGTAATGACCAAGATAGGATTCGTCTCTTCCTGGCCAATGTGAGTTAGTGTCGTAGTGTTAGTTCGGTCTTTAGTGAAAACTCTGGCCAGAGTATGTTGGAAGATGTCCAACATTATTTGACTAAAGATCGATGGAGACTAACCGTTTTTAAGCCATTGGGGTTGACAGTTTGACCGTACCCTAGGCTTGAGTAAAACGACATAGTTTTGACGAAGAGACTATAACTACGGAATTCATCACGGACACAGTCAGGGTGGTCCCGACAACACTCATGCCAATGAGTTAACCACATAAGTACGACACTAAAACAGGGACGACACCTGCTGCTCGTGGTCACTGCCGTCTGGGGCTTCGAGCCCCACCAGTAGTAGGGTCAGGCTGTAGGGTCTCACACAGAGTGCGACCTTCGTCTAGTAATAGGTAGAAACATTAGGAAGAATGTGCATTTGATGCAAGGGATAGAAAACTGCATTTGATGCAAATGATATTTTTAACCTTAGATAGGAGACTATTTTGCATTTAACGCAAACTGAGTTAAATGTATCATAAATTATTTACGACAATATTTAATATAATAAACACGTTGAAAAGGTTACCTGGATGACGGGATCATCCCGCTCTAAACGCAGGTTCAAACCACAACAAAAACGGAGTCCAAACGAGCCCAATAAGTCTATTTAAAAGTGTTTAAATAGAAAGCCCAAAGTCATTAAAAGCCCAAACAGATTATGGCAGCTATAAAAAAAAACTTTTGGGACCCGGCCCAAAGGCCAGGTCAAAATCTGTTCGCGCGCAAAAGGAGGCAGCCCCCCTTTTTAGGGGCAATTAACTTGCTCCCATTCTTGGGCGCCAGCGCCCATTTTTGGGCAGGCTATGGCACGCGCCCACATGGGGCATGTGCCAAGCACGTGCCCGCACAGGGTGCGTGCCTGGCACGCCCCTGTGCACGTACAAGGGGACTTGTGGGGCCCACATGGTGGGCCATATGGATGGGTTCTGAACCTTAGATTCGTTTTTTGTGGTGGCGACTGATTTTGAACGAAAATCAAGTGTTGGGCTCATCTTCGGAAGATCTATTGAGGTGTCAATGGACTCGGATTGACTTGCTATTTTTTCCTACGCATTCACCGTTCAGTGCTCTTCGATTTGATAGCTTGTATCAAATGTGAAGCTCAACGGTGAGGGAGTTAAAATTCATAAAAGTTTGGCCTTTATAAAAGGCAAACTAACTTGAATTATTTAACTCCAAATTTTAGTCCCACATCGGAAGTAGAGTAAAGGGGATGTGTCAGCCGCCTATATAAATAGGGGACTGCACCCTTCCTTTAAACTTGTCCCAAACTCTAGATCTGAACGGCTCCCAGAAGTTTGGAGCACGCTCGGATCTAAGCTTAAGTTAAATATTTTCTCCTCTCCCTAAATTTCTGCCTTGCTCCTGAAGGGTTCTAGCAAAGCCACGAAGGGGCTCGAATCGGATCCAAAGTCTTGACGGAGGATCCACTCAAGTGAAACTTTCATCGGTGCGTGGTTGGCTCACCGACAAGGGGGTTGCTCGCCTCAGGACGTGGTGCGGTTCGGGAAGCGGTTCGGCTCGGGACCAGGAGCGGCTCGCGAAGCGGTTCGGTTCGGGACGAGGAGCGGCTCGAGACGCGGTTCGGTACACCTTGCCGGTGTAAGCAAGGTTCCAAGTATGTAGTTTAATTGCTTTCTTTTAATATATTGGAGTATCTTAGATCCTTCTTGGGGTAATCAGATCCATCTCAAGTTGGCAAAGATCTTGCTAGGGTCTTGAATCCTTAGGGTTTCGTTAAATAGTTTAACGAGTTTTCTTTCCGCTGCTTTCTTTTGCCTCTACCGTTCGTCCGACGTAGGACGAACATAGAGATTTCTGTCCTGAGGGTACTTAAAACCCCCAACATTGGTATTAGAGCGTAGGTATGCATGCGATCTAAGGACTGCAATATGTTAATTGAATGTATGTTTTTAAACTACTTTTAAAATCCATTTTTTGACTTTAGGAGATAATGTTAAAATGAGATTTTATTTTTAGATGCTTTATAGCGTAGGTCTGCATGCGATCTAAGGACTGCAATATGTTAATTGAATGTATGTTTTTTAAACTACTTTTAAAATCCATTTTTTTTGACTTTATGAGATAATGTTAAAATGAGATTTTTTTTAGATGCTTTATAAAATCTTTTTATGTGATAAAATCCTTTATAAGCATGATAATGTTTTATGATGATTTTAAAACAAAGTTTTTGAAATTAAAAAATTTTGTGATAATTTTATGTTTTAAAATCATAATTTTAATTTAAGTGTTAAATTATATATGCATATTAATTATTTATTAGAAATTTTTTTAATCTGTTTGTTTCTATTTAAATGTTAAATAGTTGGACACCTATTTTATATGATATAATTAGTGTAGTTTATGTTTGATGGCCATGCTTAATTATTTGATAATTCCTGAAACCTTTTAGGTTAGCCATTAAAAACCTGTTTAAAATTTATAAGATAAATTTTAAATGACATGCTATGTTTTAATAATTCATTACAACCTTTTATAACCTCATTCCTGATTATGGTAGTCCTTTAACGACGATTATTATTTTAATCGTTATCATAATGATTCTCATTAAAAGACTACACTTTAAAGTGTTGTAATTGAATTTGTTAAAATCCTAATAATGATTCGGCTAGCATGTTATACGTATGAACATTATAGTTGATAAGGACTTAATAAAAGTTATTAACAAATCCTAATTAATTTTGAATTTTAGGATTCACTAGTTGATAGGATTAACTAGTTCTAATAAAAGCCTTTTAGTTTATGACACGAAAATAAAAATGACAAGCTTCATTCAATGGACCATGATCCGGTCAATGTGCTTGGCAAAGTTTGTTGGATCACCCTAGCTAGACTAGGGGATAAGTGATCCTGGCTTAGTCAATTCCCTGGTCGTGTCCCACTTGACCGCAATGATGCGAATCATGATTGTATGACACCCTGGACTATATCTAAGTCAATTACGTTAAAAATATTTTTCAAGATTAGCCTTAGCCCTCCTCGTTTTAGAGGTTGGCAACTATAGGTTATTTTGATGTAGTTGTTGAGCACACTCAAGCTATGTCATAGACACTTTATGGAAACCAACTTCTCAATACATGAGATGTAGTCTAGACTTGACCCAAACCGTTGTATCATGAATACACCGAGCACTGGCATAAGTTAAGCTAGACACGAAACCAAGGGTCCGACTAGGCTAGTCATTATGATTTGGATGAGCACACTCATGGTCATAAGTGGCTAGGGGTAAAAACCAATATGAGAATCATATATGATATGATTGATGAAGAGTCATCTACTAATCGCAGAGTCAAGCAATTTGTTGAGCACACTCAAGGTTGTGAGACTCAGGGTGGTTGGATCTCTTACCCATTACTTTAATTTAAATAAATCGTTCATTATTAAGGCTTAAAATGATCGCAAAATAGTGGGAGGATATAGTTAGATAAAAGACATTCTATCTATATTTAATATTGAATATATGCTAAACTAGGGTAGTTATATGTTTACCGATGGAATCAAAAACATAATATTCTAAGAAAATAAGTCAACTGGTCAAAATAGTTGATTAATGGAATATCAACTCAAATTCTAATTGATAGACTAAACTATGTTCTCGTTGACATTAAAATGGCCTTCTTAAAGCACATGCTTAAGTACAATGATTTCCTTAAGCTCTGGGTCCAACAAATAAATGCACGCTACATGTCACTCGCCTCTATAAGGGACAGCTCGAACATAGTGATGTTCAGAGCATGTTTCTCCTTACAATTTGTTGAGTCAACTCAAGGTTGTATGGACAACATTTTTGATCCACAAGGTTCGAAACTTCGATCAAACTGTTTGATTCGAAGACGAGTGCACAAGCGGTACAAGACTATGTATCAAAATCAGATCTTGAGTCAATCAACTTGTTGAGTCAACTAAAGGTTGTGAAACTCAAGTGTTTGGATACGTTAGGTGCTTGCACAGCTAATAATTTTGTTGGGTCGTATAATATCTAAATGAGATTTAGAAAAGGAAGAAGAAACTAAGGAAAGTCAATCAAGAAAGGTAGTTTTATTTATCATTAGTAAAGGCATAAGTAAGAGGAACTAAAAATGTGTCATATTTGATGTCACGATTTCAGGATAACCGTTATACAAAAGACATAAATTGTCTACGTGTTGGAAAAAGGAACAATCGCTGTTTCTTGGACCATGTAGGACATCAAACACATTTTATGATGAATGTCGTCACGTTGTTTCTGAAGTAATGTTTTATGTGAGTAATTTGTATAACGATAATGTATTATATGTTAATACATTAATACGCAAGATCATAACAAAACTTATATGGCAAAATAGACTAGGCCGTACCAAAGCGACTAAGCTTCACAGGTCACGTAAAGAGGGGTCTGACCTCTCGTATTATGAAGTCTACTGACACTTGTGAATCTTGACTCAAATGTATGATGGCCGAAACTCCTTCTATAAGACAGTGGGAGAATGAGTTGTTGAACTCGTAGTCTGGTACATACGGATGTACCCGGACCCAAGTCTATGTTAGTCATGATAAAGTATACTTATTTTATTATGACAGTGTTCTTGATGAAACAGAAGTCTGATAAAATAGAGAACAAAATGACAGAAGTATTTAAACGGCTTCGATCAGATCGAAGAGTCGAATACTTAGCTGTATAAATCTTCCGTAAATTAAAAGAAAATGTGATTTTCTCTCTGGTCAAATCTCTTAACACATTCGTGTGTTAGAGAACATGAATCGCACTTTGTTAGACATGGTGCGATACATGACACGTGACTCTGAGTTACAATCCACCCTCTAGGTTAAGTCCCAGATGTAATGCCTATGTTTTAATAAAGGTTCTATGAGGACCTTAATAATAAGATATTCATTAAATCAATCGTTAGGAAGTTAAAGGATTACTCGAGTCTCATGAGACGAAGAGTCAAGTTAGACATCATAATTGATGATGGCTTAGTCTTCCAGGATGCAATTCGGAGTAGAGACTCTGATTAATAACTTGATGCAATCCGAAAAGGTCCATGCGCATAAATAAAGTATGGACTTTAGTTTATGTGCCCAAAGAAAATGTTTCTTATTGTCTGCAAAAAATCTTCAAGTAAGAAGATAGGTGCGGAAAGAAAGTAGTGAAGTACAACTTGTGTTGGCTAAGAACAGTTTTCATCCTAACTCCTATAAACGGATTATGAAGAAACTGTCTCACCAACAGATTTGTACAGATCTACTCGGACCGAACTCGATGTAAATGCGCATGATGACCATGAAAACTGGAGCATTCATTTATAGTTTGTTTTCTAAATATGATTTAGAAGAACAAACTTAGATGAATTGGCCAGAAAGTCTTCAAGGTCAGTGGAAGTGAATAAAATACATTCGAGGCATCAAGAGGCTGGACATATGTTTTCACAAAGTAGTCAAAGAGGTTGACACTTTATCAGAAATGAATATGAACCGTTTAAAATGACCAGTAACTTATTTTAAATCATTTTCGTAAGGCACGATGAGCTAGATGAGATCCAGGAAAATAAAAATATTATGGATTGTGAGAGACCAAGAGAATTGTTTGGATGAGATTCAAATATGTGGTCTAAGATAAACATACAAAACCCTTTTAAGTCTATACAGTAGACGTTTTAGCAGATCCACTCACGAAGGCTCTACAACGTGAAGTCTGGAAAGACTTTTGTTTAAATGCGGTATGAGATACCGGGATAAATGGGCCTGAGTGCAAGTGGGAGATGTTGGGAGATGTATGCCCTCTAGGCAATTTATCTCTGTGAAATTTTACAAACATCTTGTTCGAAATTACAGTAAGCTATATGGTAAGTAATTTATCTAAGTTAAATCATAATGTAGTTATCATTAGAAACTTAGGTAAAGTCCTGAGACTTAGTGCAAGTTCAAACATGTATCGAGATGAGGATCTCGATCATGTAGAAGTGCTTGACCGTCTGTAGCTTAAGTCTAGAAACTTTTGTGGTCATAGATGTTTCGAGAAAAAGGATATCGAAACATCGGATAGACCATTGTGTCTTTGTCTTCACCATGTAGTGGTGATGATGATCTCATGGTCGTTCGACTTGGCGAAGTCGGATATGAGACAAAGGTGCTCATTAGAGAATGAGTTCACTGAACAACCCACAAGAGTTTTCAAATGGTTATGATTGACCAATCTTTCAATGATAACTCTTAGTGATGATAGGAAAGTTAGTCTGTTAACTTGAGGTCATTGTAGGAACCTGTACGAGAACGGTGTCACTTAGATCTCTGACCTAGCTTTGAGGCAAGGTCTGTCGAAAGGTCTTTTGTTGGGTGACATTTGAAACGTGCGAGGAGAGTAATGACCAAGATAGGATTCGTCTCTCCCTGGCCAATGAGAGTTAGTGTCGTAGTGTTAGTTCGGTTTTTAGTGAAAACTCTGGCCAGATTATGTTGGAAGATGTCCAACATTATTTGACTAAAGATCGATGGAGACTAACCGTTTTTGAGCTATTGGGGTTGACAGTTTGACCGTACCATAGGCTTGGGTTAAACGACATAGTTTTGATGAAGAGACTATAACTACGGAATTCATCACAGACACAATCAGGATGGTCCCGACAACACTCATGCCAATGAGTTAACCACATAAGTATGATACTGAAACAGGGACGACCCTTGCTGCTCGTGGTTACTGTCGTCTGGGCTTCGAGCCCCACTTGTAGTAGGGTCAGGCTGTAGGGTCTCACAAAGAGTGCGACCTTCGTCTAGTAATAGGTAGAAACATTAGGGAGAATGTGCATTTGATGCAAGAGATAGAAAACTGCATTTGATGCAAATGATATTTTTAAGCTTAGATATGGGACTATTTTGCATATGATGCAAACTGAGTTAAATGTGTCGTAAATTGTTTACAAAAATATTTAATATAATAAACGTGTTGAAAAGGTTACCTGGATGACGGGATCGTCCTGCTCTAAACGCAGGTTCAAACCGCGTCAAAAACGGAGTACAAACTAGCCCAATAAGTCTATTTAAAAGTGTTTAAATAGAAAGCCCAAAGTCATTAAAAGCCCAAACAGATTATGGCAGCCAAAAGTTTTTAAAATAAAAAAAACTTTTCGGACCCGGCCCAAAGGCCGGGTCAAAATTTGTGCACGCGCAAACGGAGGCAACTCCCCTTTTTTTTGGGGGGGGGGCAATTAACTGGCGCCCATTCCTGGGTGCCAGCGCCCATTTTTGGGCGGGCCCTGGCACGCGCCCACATGGTGCACGTGCCAGGCATGCGCCTGCATAGGGCGCATGCCTAGGCACGTGCCAGGCACTCTGTACGTGCAAGGGGGCACGTGGAGCCCTTATGGTGGGCCCCACAGATGGGTTCTGAACCGTAGATTCGTTTTTTATGGTGGCGGCTGATTTTGAATGAAAATCGACTGTTGGGCTCATCTTTGGAAGATCTATTAAGGGGTCAAACGTACTCGGATTGACTCGCCGTTTTTTTCCTACGCGTTCATCGTTCAGCGCTCTTCGATTTGATAGCTTGTATCAAATGTGAAACTCAATAGTGAGGGAGTTAAAATTCATGAAAGTTTGGCCTTTGTGAAAGGCAAACTAACTTGAATTATTTAACTCCAAATTTTAGTCCCACATCGGAAGTGGAGTAAAGGGGAGGGGTCAGACGCCTATATAAATAGGGGCCTGCCCCCTTCCTCTAAACTCGTCTCAAGCTATAGATCTAAGCGGCTCCCAAAAGTTTGGAGCACGCTTGGATCTAAGATTAAGTTAAATATTTTCTCTTCTTCTTAAATTTCTGCCTTGCTCCTGAAGGGCTCTAGGAAAGCCACGAAGGGGCTCGGATCGGATCCGAAGTTTTGACGGATGATCCACTCAAGTGAAACTTTTATCGGCGCGTGGTTGGCTCAGCGACAAGGGGGTTGCTTGCCTCAGGACACGGTGCGGTTTGGGAAGCGGTTCGGCTCGGGACCAAGAGCGGCTCACCAAGCGGTTCGGCTCGGGATAAGGAGTGGCTCGGGATGCGGTTCGGTACACCTTGCCGGTGCAAGCAAGGTTCTGGGTATGTAGTTTAATTTCTTTCTTTTAATATATTGTAGAAGCTTAGATCCTTCTTCAGGTGGTCAGATCCACCTCAAGTTGGCTGAGATCCTACTAGGGTCTTGAATCCTTAGGGTTTCGTTAAATAGTTTAACGAGTTTTCTTTCCGCTGCTTTCTTTTGCCTCTATCATTCGTCCGACATAGGACAGACATAGAGATTTGTGCCCTGAGGGTCCTTAAAAACTCCAACATACCCGCCCTCTTGAAGACCTCAGGGCAGGTCACCATCCAAACCGGAGCAAAAATGAGGGGTCGGCGACGGCCCATCTATACCTGCCCTCTCGAAGACCTCCGGAGCAGATCGCCATCCAAACCGGAGCAAAAATGCGGGGTAGGCGACGGCCTAATACCCGTCCGATTATAGAGGATACGGGTAGGCGACGACCCAATACCTACCCTCTCAAAGACCTCCGGGGCAGCTCGCATCCAAACCGGAGTGAAAATGCAAGGTCGGCTACGGCCCATATATACCCGCCCTCTCAAGAAAGTCCGGGGCAGGCTTCCTAAGCTGTGCCACCTGATAGGTCACCATAATGCCCTAAGGGTCTGGGGATAGCCTCCAGAGCATCCCCCGGGGAAGTCCGGGGCAGGTCTCCGAAGCTGCACCCCCAATAGGTCGCCAGGATCTGCGTATTGCCTTCAAAGTGCCCCAATTCTATGAAAGTCCGAGGCGGGCTCCCAAAACTCTCCAGCGGCGACCCACTGAGGAACACCACCGATGCAACTTTACAAAGAATGACTCTACAACATTTTGCTTCTCCTCGCTCCTAGGCTCTTCCAAGCAGAAAGTTGGGGGCATACAAGCACATACAAGCACAAAGACAAATAAGGAGAACCACCTCAAAGGTGATATCTTTCATTAAATTGAAAATATTTACACCAAGTTTTATTTTTAAATACAAGCATACAAGTCCTAAGACCGGCCCCAAGATCGTCCCTACATATGCCCCCCCCAGTTAACTATAGCGCCTCTACTCGGTCACCGACCTCCTCATCATGCCCCTCGGTCTCCACCTCGGTCTTTGCTGGTTCCGTCGCTACGGCCTCCCCCTGATCGCCCACATCGCCACCTGCTTGATCGTCGGTCGACTGACCTCCTACTTCTCTGATGTCCTCTTCTTCCTCGCCATCCGAGGCCACTAACAATGGGGAGAAGTCGGCCTCCAACTGGGGATGTAGCCTCTTCAATCTCTTCTCCGCCCTCCCGAGGCCCACCTGCCAGCCCTCCTCTGTGCTCTTGGCCCTCACATCCTTCATTATAGGAAGGAGCTCGTCGAGCTGATATTTGCAGACAGCCTCCGCTTTCATGGCTTCCGGATCGACCTTCTTCAGCTCTGCCACTTGATGCTTGAGCTCGATGATCTCCTTTGCCTTTACCTCTACCTCCTCGGCATGGGCGCTCCTCGTAGCGACCCTTCGGGCCTCCTCGTCCCGAAGCCATCGGTCCAACTCATCCGCTGTCATGCCCTGCTCACCAAAGTACGGGGAGCGTAGCTGACAAGGTCACCGTAGTATCCAGACTCAAGCTTCAAGCCATCTTATCTAAATACTACAAGGCATTTTTTTGGTTTAATATTAAATAATGAGCAGGCTACTACGATATCACTGGAATAGTACACAGAGAATAAGAAAAGTGCTCCAACAGAAATTAAAACGCAGTACTGAAAAGTAAATTACATCAACACAGAAGTTACATTACATCACATAAGTCCATATACATACATACAAACATCGGTTGTACAAAAGGGGGTACAAAAAGCGAGTACAACAAAAGTAGAAATCCCCAACCCAAAAGTACAAAAGTCCACCCGGTACAACGCACTCACTAGTCTAAACCCGGAAAGTCTAACTGAATGAGGTAGCCCGTAGGCTCTACCTCAGCTGTACAAGTATCGGCCTCCGGCTCCGGGACACCTGCTGACTGCTCGAGACTCGTACCTGAAAACCACTGGATGGGACACGTCAACGCGTAATCCAGTAGGAACTCCTAACACCCTAGTAGAACCTAGTTTAGAACTGGTCTTCCTAACTAACTAACTAACTACAAGTGTCACATCATCACATTTTACGCAGAAATTAAAAACAGACTACAAGTGCTGAAAGTGAATAACAGTGAACAGAGCTGAAGTAATAAATGATTAAATTAAAAAAATTAAATTGTTGTTCTGTATTTGGAACCCGGATAATCCATAGGCTGCTAAGAGATCGGACTTCACCCAGGGTGGGTGAAAAGTGGTACCACTCCAACGACACGAGCACTGGAGGGGCCTCTCGTAACTCCGTACCCTACTGGACAAAGTACCGGAGTGAGATTCTGCTCGGTTTTTCTGTCGGACAAACGGAGAAAACCATCATTTACCGTCCTGGTGCGTCACGAGCGCACCGGCGGCCTCTCTAACTCTAGTCAACTCCCCCTTCCGGGAGTGACGAAACGAGTGAGAATTCATACTACGTCCACTCCTTAACACCTACAATTTACCCATGTTTCCCCCAACCCACATCTGGAGTCTCACCCATTTCAAGAATGGAACGAGAACACCGATGTCAAACTCTCAACCTCACTCTCAGTTTTAAACATGATACATCATTGTTTTAGCAACAATTCTTTACGGTTTCGACTACCGTTTTTGTTTCATACTTACAAAAATTCTCATCATTAAAATTTTCTATATGAATCATAACATATGAAGCATTATCATAATGACATATCTCACAAGAATATTAATGAAGTTTCACCAACATGAGCAAATTCAACTCAAGATAAAATACAACATTAAAATTTCTAAACAATTTAACACAAGAATCTGCCCAAAACTGTCACACCAGAAAGATTGGCTCTGTTACCCTAATTGCAGTCAGAATTGGCTCTCGGCCACCTTCAAAGTTGTAGGAAATTTTTCCTAGTTTTTCGTAGTATCCTTAATTTTATTTTTCTGATTTTTCTACTATTTTCTACGAATTTTACAAGTTACTGTTCTGCTGCAACAAAAATTCCAGCAACTAACATTTCCAACTAAACTTGTTTTCCAAAATATTGTGTGCCATAATTAACATAATAAAACTATCAAAATACTAAGTTCACTCCATTTTCAAGCCATCAATATGTTTCTACTTAATTCAAACTATGAATACCAACATTTTATTCACTAATTGAAGCTAATGTTAAAACTAACTTCCTAACCACAAACACAATTTAGCATGTTAGCATAAAACTTCTACTCCCAAATTTACAACATGGAACAAAATTACTAAGTCTAACATATCACAATGATAGAAATACTATCTCTTTAAGCATGAAGATGAAATTGCAAAAAAATAAGAACTTGATCCAAAATTTCTCCATACAACTAACCTACTAGCAAAACATGTTAAATTGATAGTTAAAATTCCATTCTACCAACTAAAGCAATCATCATGGGATAAAACTAACCTTGATAATATATAAATCCTATCATGAAATCTAAGCATGGATTTCCAATACAAAAATTTGTGTAACCTAATAACTTAATTTTCTCCAAAAGAAACCAATCCTAAAACTAGAATCCTACCTAAGTGATAGAAGTTCTATCTTGTAAAAAGTCCTCCAAATTAAATCTTGGGCCCTTCTTCTCCTTGATGAAAGAGCTCCAATCCTCCTTCTCCTAGCTCCAATTTTGGTTTCCAAAAGTTGGGGTTTTTTTGGCTAATTTGGGGATATTTTGGTGTTGGAATGATAAGGGAATTTTGTGGGTGCTTAGTGATTGAAGAGGGGATTATTTTGGAAGATGTTTAATGGGGAATCAATGAAGCAAGAGAGATGAAATGGGGGGAGAGAACACATCCGGCTTGGTGTGTGTGTGTGGGAGAGAAGAGAGGGGGAAAATGAGATTTTTAGTTTTGTTTTGGTTATTTCCATATTTGATTTCTTTCCAATTAATCCCAACGACACAATAGTCAAAGGCAATGACAAGTGTATTTCTTTTTAGCATGCATGATGGCACCACAACAATGTGGTGTCATGGTTATAAAATTTTGGAATTGTATTTCTTTTTGAAAAATAAAAATACATGGAGAAATACTTTATACACTTAAAATACATGGTATTCATCCTAATATTCCCACTTACTAATTTCATTTGATGAGTCTAAAATCTTTTAACAATAATTCTTACACCAAATAATTAAAAGAAAAATATGGGCATACTTTCCAAAAATATACGGACATATCTACGTCAAGAATACGTACAAATACGCGTATATAGAATTAGGGTCATTACGTCCTACCCCCCTTAAAATAAATTCCGCCCTCGGAATTTCAAATTAAGAGAGAAAACTTTCTATACATCATATCATATACAAAAACAAAATTACATCAGACAAACAAGTGAGGGTACTTCTCTCTCATCTCATCCTCGAGTTCCCAGGTAGACTCTCCTGGTGACCCTCGGTGCCACATAACCATTACTATATTGATCGACTTTTTCCTCAGCATCTTCTTGTTGGATATGGACGACATGAATACACCCATGAGGGGATGTATGAGGGTATACGGACCTCAGATGTCACGTGCACGAAAGCGTGCACGAAGGGAACCTTTTCTCGTGTGAAAAGGACCACTCGATAAGTGGAAAAAGTCACTTTATAAGTGCATAAAGGCACTTGATAAGTAAATGAAAAAGAGGATAAGTAAATGTGCTAATATAGGCTAATAAGCTTATATTTAGTTATTTCCTACAATAACTACCCCTAAAGCCTATAAATAGGACCCAAGGGTAAGGCATTTACACTAATCTAAACATGCCATAAGTTTGCATAAGGCAACTTGTGTTCTTCTTCTCCCTTCCATTAAAATCCTCTTCTAAATAGAGATTTAGGCGGTGAAACGCTGCTTCGATCCTCCGTGACGAAGTACCGACCGTTGTGGCGAATCCGAGGGTGAAGTTCAGAGACTACGACGCAGCATACGCTAACGTAAGTCTATGTTATTATTCGATCCTAACATCCTCGTTTTGACAAGATCCTACATTGGTATCAGAGCCATACGGGTTCGCCCCGGTCTAACCGTCGCCCCGGTCTCACCGATGAACGCGGTGTTGTCTCTTTCACGAATGAGTCTCCTTCCATTATGGATATGGTAGGAATGCATCGTGACAGAGAGAACGCAATAGTTGTTCTTTTCACGTTAGGGTCTTCTGCCATTACGGATATGGCAGGAACTCTCAGTGACGGGAAGAACTTACCGTTCATCTCGCCAAACTCGCGCTCCTCATGGATGCTGCGTCTCCATTCAATTGAGAATGTGAACTCTCTTCGTGTAGAGCGTGAAGTTTGCGGCCTTAAAAACACGTTCTCTTCATTTTTTTGGCACACAGCCATTGAAGCAAAACCGTTTTCTCGACGAACGGGTGCCTCATCGGAGAAGAAGATGGCGGTTGGAAAAATTCTCATCGGAGAAGAAGACCTCTTTGGTGCATGATCGCCATGACCATATGGGCCATGGAGGCTATGCATCCCCCCTCCCCATGCGGAGGGGGTTGGCTACGGCCAATAACTACCACGGCCACCCCTCCGGTGGGGGGTGTGCGGCCAACCCCATGCAAGGGGGAGGTCGGCCATGGCCATATGGGCCAAGGCCGGCCATGGCCAGGCCATGACGGGATCTGGCCGGCCTCGGCCAGGGCTAGGGGCCGGCCTGGCCGGCCCTGGCTGGGGCCAGGGCCAACGCCCTGGCCTCTGGCCAGGGCCTGGCCGGCCCTGGCTGGGGCCAGGGCCAACGCCCTGGCCTCTGGCCAGGGCCTGGCCGGCCCTGGCCGGCCCTGGCCGGGGGCCAGGGCTAGGCCAGGGCCCTGCCGGCCCTGGCAGAGGCCAGGGCCACGGTCATTGTCGGCCCTTGTCCTCGGCCAGGGCCAAGCCCCGGTTGGCCCTATTTTTCATAAGGAAAGCAGGGGCTTGCATGACCGGAGGGGGTGTCTTGCATGGTCGGTCTCTACGGAGCCGGTGGCAGTTGTCTGTGGCAAAATTCTCCTGTAGGGGGGAAGCGCCTGGATCCATACGGGAGCCGGCGACGGTGGCTTGCAGAAAACTTCCCTCAAGGAGAGTTCGGCCTTGGCCAAGTTGCGATGGCAACTCTCTCTTCGGAAGGAAGAAGAATTCGGCCTTGGCACGGCCACGACATGACCCCGACAATGGCCGGGGAATTGTCGAAACATTTCGGCTATGTCACCTTGTAATGGGGTGTAGGCCCTGCAAAATACGTTTGCAAAATACGTTTGAAAAATACGTTTTCAAAATACTGCAAAATACGTTTGCAAAATACGTTTGAAAAATACGTTTTCAAAATACGTTTTTTCAAAAAACGCTTTTCCGCTGCAAGTACTATAAGAGTACTATCGTTTGATAAGTGAGGGGGAAATATTAAACATTGTTCTAGATGGTGATTGGAATCGTAGAGACCTTTCCGATTCTAGAGCAACATCTTCAATATTTTTCGAAAGTAACTTATCAAATATAATAATATCATTCCAAGTGGGATTTTTTTCCAAGTGGGAGTGATATTAAACTAGTCTGAAATTTCCACATTCGATTGATTCAGCATCTCGATGGATCATAATTTGACCAGTGGTCTTTTGGACTAGTTTGTGGGACACCTCAGCTCAGTCTGGGGGTAGTGAACCATGGACTAGCCATTTACCTGGTCGGTCCGCTGGCCGAGACTAATGAATCATGAAAATGTAACAATATGATGACTATGTATATGAAATTAATGCAATGTTTTTTGATCAAACCTTTCTTTTCATATCTTTTGCAGCATTTTAAAGCTAAAATGTCTTCCGCTTCAAAGAACATCGTCGCTGAGTTAAACAGAGGTGAAAAACTCAACGGCGATAATTACAAACTACGGTCCATAAAGATACAATATGTTCTAAAGGAGCAAGAAGTGCTCGAAACTCTAAAGAACGTAATGATTGAACCTGAGTTGGGCACTACGGCCCAACACAGACGAGACAAGGAAGCTTTTGATGCTTGGTCTTGGAAGAACAAGATAGCTCGCATTACGTTATTGTCCAGTATGGCCGATGACATAATGCGCATCTTCTGAGAGCATGACCTAGCCATGGACATATGGTCCAAGCTTGAGGAGAAGTTTGGTGGCACCTCGGTGTCCAAACTTCGTTCTTTAATAATAATATTTGATTCATACAAGAAACGTCCAGATCATTCCATGGGGAAACATCTGCGACATATGGCGAATCTAATCTCAGAGTTAAAGGATGCAGGTCATGTGCTCACTGATGAGCAACAAATCCAAGCAGTCATACGTTCCCTACCAAATGGGTGGGACCAAATGAAGATGCATATCACTCATAATGAGAGCATCAAGAACTTCAGTGATGTTTCTAAGCACCTCGAGTTAGAGGAAAAGTGGCTTGCGGCTGCCAAGCCAAGTGCAGAAGTGCACATGGTTGCTAGTTCCTCACACGGGGGAAAGAAACGGAAAAATCGTTCGAAGTTTACTAATGAATGTAATAAGCAACCTGAGTCTACCAAGAAACCCAAACATAAGGGTGGGAACAAGAAATGGCACAAGAAGAAAGACTTGAAGAGGATCAAGTGCTTCAAGTGCAACAAGTTAGGTCACTATGCCCGTTCTTGTACGGATGGAGGTGACAAGGTAACTTGTAATACTAGTTACATATGTGTTTCTAGTTCAATATTTCTTGTAGAATCTAATCCATTTTGGATAATTGATTCAGGTGCCACTGACCACATAGCAAGGGACAGACGGTCCTTCGTGGAGTATCACCGGATACCCCAAGGAACAAAGTGGATATATGTAGGAAACAACACAAGTGTTGAAGTGAAAGGCGTTGGGACTTACAAGCTCGTCTTGGACAATGGCCGCACTATCTTACTACATGATGTCCTCTTCGCTCCGGATATTTGAAGGAATATTGTATCTGTGGTCGTGTTAATGGGTCTTGGTTATAGCAGGTTTTTTCATAATTGTAAAGTGGACTTGTCTTGTAATAATACTCTAATTTGTTCTGGGTATGTTTTCAAAGGATTTGTTGTATTAAATACAATGTATGACTCCTCATTTTGTAATGAAAATTTCCTTGTTGCAAATTCTTTGACTTATGAGTCAGATATAATTTGTTGGCACGCAAGGCTTGGTCACATTGGACCAACGCGTATGGATAGACTTGCCAAACGTGGCCTTCTATCCAATATTTCAAAGGTCGATATGTCGACCTGCGAACATTGCCTTGTAGGGAAATCTTGTCGCAAGCCATTTGGAACCGGCACAAGGGCCGAGGTTCCATTACAGCTTATCCATTCGGACATATGTGGTCCGATGAATGTCAAGACAAGACGCAGGAAGTCCTATTTCATCACTTTTATTGATGACTTCACCCGATTTGGACACATCTATTTGATATCCCACAAAAGTGAAGCATTAACCTGCTTTAAAAACTATATGAGTTTAGTGGAAAATCAATTAGATCGCAAGATTAAGGTCTTGCGGACCGATAGGGGCGGTGAATATCAATCAACAAGTTTTAAAGAACTTTGTGATAAAAGGGCATAGTTCATCAGGTAACTATGCCTTATACTCCGCAACAAAATGGTGTTGCAGAAAGGAGGAATAGGACTTTAATGGAAATGGTCCGTTCAATGATGACGCAAGCTAACTTGCCAATCACCTTTTGGGGTGATGCATTATTGACGGCCGCTTTCATCTTGAACTACGTACCCTCGAAATCAGTTAGCTCCCCTCCTTACGAGTTATGGAACCAAAGGTCTCCTGACTTAAACATTTTGAAACCTTGGGGGTGTGCATCCTATGCACATATTTCCTCCCATAAGTATGGCAAACTTGGGCCACGGGGGAGGAAATGTATCTTTATACGATACGCAGAAAACTCCAAAGGTTATGTTTTCATTGGTCAGGAAGACAATGGAGGTCTAATTGAATTTGAGTCGAGGGATGTCACTTTCTTGGAAAATGAGTTTCCAAGACAGGGCGAGATAAGTCAGGACTTATCTCTATTTGAGATTAATGATCAAGAAGGATCACCTCATTCGAGTGGGAGAATTCTTGGTGAAGACGAAAATACGTTTCTACCTTCACCAATGGATGATACGAATGATGCTGATCCTATTCTATACGGGAATAATGATCCAATTGGGAGAAATTCTAAGGACATTCTAAGTGGGGGTGATATTAGAATTGATCTGAATTCAAGTCAACAAGGACTTGAAGAATCTCAAATACGACGTAGTAGTCGTACAAGGTTAGCTCCTCTAAGATTTGAGGATGAATTTCCTCAAACCTTTATGACTTTACTAAAAGTAGATAACGAGCCTGCTACTTTCAAACAGGCCATATCATGCCCTGCAAAAGACAAATGGATGGAAGCGATGAAGGAGGAGTTAGAATCCATGAAAGTTAACCAAGTCTGGAACTTGGTTGATTTACCCAGAAGACGTAGAGCTATTGGGAACAAATGGGTTCTCAAGATCAAGCATAAGGCTGATGGCTCTATAGACAGATATAAAGCTCGCCTTGTCGCGAAAGGTTTTACACAACAGGAAGGGATATACTACGAAGAGACCTTCTCACCTGTTGTTCGTTTTACCTCGATTCGCCTGATTCTGGCTATGGTAGCTTGCTTAGACCTCGAATTACATCAAATGGATGTAAAGACTGCCTTTCTCAATGGAGAATTGGACGGGGAGATCTATATGGAACAACCAACAGGGTTCATAAAAGAAGAAAACGAACATAAGGTTTGTAAACTTCGTAAGTCCATATATGGTCTTAAACAATCCTCAAGGCAATGGTATATACGATTTCAAGAAGTTGTCTTATCAAATGGTTTTACCATGCTTGATGAAGATAACTGTGTATATATCAAGAGGATTAAAAGCAAGTATGTTATTATGTCTCTATACGTAGATGACATTTTAATAGCCGGAAATGACAAGGGCTTTGTGATGGATATCAAGGCTTGGCTTTCATCAGTTTTTGAGATGAAAGACATGGGAGAAGCCACATATATCCTTGGAGTTAAGATTTCAAGGAATCGTTCGAAGAAACTTCTTTCTCTTTCGTAAGAGACTTATATAAAGAAGGTTCTAGAACGTTTTAATATGCAGGACTGCAAGTCCATTGATACTCCTATAAGAAAATGCGATAATTTATGTCTGAAATCGTGTCCAAAGAACCAAAAGGAAAAGGAAATTATGGAAAAATTTCCATATTCCAGTGCAGTTGGTAGTCTTATGTATGCTATGATGTGTACAAGACCGGACATCTGTTTTGCCGTTGGAATGGTAAGTCGTTACCAATCCAATCCAGGGCAAGTATACTGGAAAGCGGTTAAGAGGATATTGCGGTATCTTAAAGGAACTGCGGACTATACTTTATGCTATCAAGGAGATGCCTTGAGGCTCGAAGCCTACACTGATGCTGATTGGGCGGGTGATCTCAATGATCGATGATCGACCTCAGGATATATTTTTCTACTCGGATCTGGTGCAATATCCTGGAGTAGCAAGAAACAATCCTGCATCGCACTTTCAACTATGGAAGCCGAGTTTGTAGCATTTAGCATGGCAGTCCAAGAGGCTGTTTGGCTTAGGAAATTCTTAGACAGTCTAATTAATGCAAGTGACTCAGGTGCTGTACCAATACACAGTGACAGTCAAGCATCTATAGCCTATGTCAAAGATCTAAAATTCCATTGTAAGACCAAACACATTGATATCCGCTACAAATTTGCAAAAGATTATAATAAGACCAAGAAGGTAGACATAAGGTACATATCTACGCATGAGATGATAGCGGATCCGCTTACGAAGGCGATCCCCAGAGATGTGTTTTACAAACACTTATCATCTCAAGGATTGCGTAAGAGCTGAGTTGTACCAATGTAAATTCCCATGTCTGTAAAAGATCAAATTTAATAAAAGAATAAGTTCTTTTCAACATTGCATATGAGTTTCTAGAAAATGTTTGTGTACATTTTAAAATCTCAGCTATATTTTCTAGTATGTCGGACAAATTGAGGTTGGCTCTCTCACATGAGCAACCGCCTTTATTATATCAGACGGATAAAATAAAGATGAGACCTGTTTAAAGTCAAAATCGTCAGACGGATGATTTAGAGTCATGACTTAAAAAAATGGTCGTATGAAAGATCTGCATCATATGGATGCTTACAAAAGATCTAAGAGTATTCTTAAATCCTATCTGTCTTATGCGGGATGTGGGTCCAGAAGATTATTTGAGTAGTAAAAGGGACTCAAAATCAGACATTGTGGTGTCTGATCATCATCCTTACAACATCATTAAGACATACGCTCCCGGGGAAAGAAGTGATGTTGTAATACGTATTCATACTACGTATGCATTTGACCATTGGGTTAGAATAGTAATTGTGTTTACTATTATGTGAGACCCAAAGACCACATGGGTCTTAACTCGTTACCCTTATGGACTCTAATTGGTTACTTTAGATTTGACTGGGTGATTGCTATCTTAGCATGTTGCTTCTGGACTATGGTCAATTCAGTCCGGCGGGGCATGTTAGAAAAGCAAGTCAAGTCAAGATCAAAAGGATCGTAAGAAGAGGAAGATTAATTTCATATTCACATTTGGACTTTAAAGATTCAAAGCTAGCCAGCCAATTGTAATCCAGATGGGATTCAATTGTTGAATATAAAGTATAAGAAATGTGAAGAAATAATCTAGGGTAAATCATGTGTTAATCTACTCAACTTTGCACCTCGAGGAGTGTTGTGTATCTCTAACAAGTGCACAAACAGCGGACTCTATGCGCATGACGGTCACACGACATATTTCTCGGTATGATAAACAGAAGAGTTAAAGGAAAAGATGTTTCCTTACAATCCCCTCAAGTGTGAGTGGGAGATGTTGGATATGGACGACATGAATACACCCATGAGGGGATGTATGAGGGTATACGGACCTCAGATGTCGCGTGCACGAAAGCGTGCACCAAGGGAACCTTTTCTCGTGTGAAAAGGACCACTCGATGAGTGGAAAAAGTCACTTTATAAGTGCATAAAGGCACTTGATAAGTAAATGAAGAAGAGGATAAGTAAATGTGCTAATATAGGCTAATAAGCTTATATTTAGTTATTTCCTACAATAACTACCCCTAAAGCCTATAAATAGGACCCAAGGGTAAGGCATTTACACTAATCTAAACATGCCATAAGTTTGCATAAGGAAACTTGTGTTCTTATCTCCCTTCCATTAAAATCCTCTTCTAAATAGAGATTTAGGCGGTGAAACGCTGCTTCGATCCTTCGTGACGAAGTACCGACCGTTGTGGCGAATCCGAGGGTGAAGTTCAGAGACTATGGCGTAGCATACGCTAACGTAAGTCTATGTTATTATTCGATCCTAACGTCCTCGTTTTGACAGGATCCTACACTTCTGCCTTCGGTCTAGAATGGCTACCGGCTGCTGATCATAAGTCAAGTCTGGTCGCACTTCGATCTCATAGAAGTCAACGACATGATCAGGATTTCCAACACATCTCCTGAGTTGTGATATATGAAACACATTATGCACCCCCCTCAAGAGATGCTGGTAAGGCAATTCTGTAAGCCACCTCTCCAACACGAGCCAGAACTTCAAAAGGTCCAATATATCTTGGGCTCAGCTTTCCACGTCTTCCAAAACGAATCAGCCCTCGTGTCGACGAGATCTTCAAAAATACTAAATCTCCTGGCTGAAATTCCAAGTGTCGCCTCTTCACATCTGCCCAGTGTTTATAACGGTCCTGAGCTATGCGAAGATTGTCTCTGACGACTCTCACAACATCTACGGTTTCAACGATCATATCAGGGCCCAACAATTCACGATCTCCAACATCATCCCAACTGAGAGGAGATCGACACTTCCTTCCATACAAGGCCGCAAATGGTGCCACGCCTATGCTGGCTTGATAATTGTTATTGTAGGCGAACTCTACCAGATGTAGATGTTCATCCTAAGAGCCCTTGAAATCCAGCATGCATGCCCTCAGCATATCCTCTAGAATCTGTATTGTTCTCTCCGACTGACTGTCTGTCTGAGGATGGTATGCGGTGCTGAAACTCAGTTGAGTTCCCAAGTTAGCCTGCAGACTTCTCCAAAAATGAGACGTAAACCTTGTGTCACAGTCAGAGACTATGCTTACAGGTACTCCGTGAAGTCTCACGATTTCCTGCATACATGACTAATCAGAAACTAGACTAATAATAAACAGAGAGAGATATAAAACAAGAAATCTCACCTCCATATATCTCTTAGCAAGATGGTCTGTCGACTGGCCCACTCGAAATGGTATGAAGTGAGCTGATTTGGTTAATTGGTCAACGATTACCCAAATAGCATCATGTCCTCGAGAAGTGTGAGGTAAGCCAGTCACGAAATCCATCGTCACATGCTGCCACTTCCACTCTGGAATTGGAAGAGGTTGCAGAAGTCCTGCCGTTCTCTGATGTTCGGCCTTGACTTGCTGACATGTTATACATGAAGCTACACTTCTAGCCACACTACGCTTCATGCCGTGCCACCAAAAATGTTGTCGCAGATCACGATACATTTTGGTGCCTCCAGTATGGATAGAATAAGGTGAGCTATGAGCTTCTTTCAACAGTTCATCCCGAATGTCACCTGATGGCACACAGATCCTGCTCCCAAATCACAGAGATCCATCTTCATGAACACAGAAATCATTACGAAGTCCGGCTTCTGTCTGCTCTCGAATCTTCTTTAACTTCGCATCTCCAGACTGAGCTGCCTTAATCCTCTCAACTAAATCCGATTGAACCTGCAAGTTCATCATCACCACTGATGAGCCAGGTAAGACAACTTTAGTCTCCAACTGTCGAATATCACCCTGAAGTTCTCTCTGAGCTGTCAACATCATCACTATCGGCATGCGACTAAGAGCATCAGGTACTACATTGACTTTCCCAAGGTGATATTGGAGGTCGACATCATAATCAGCCATAACTCGAGCCATCTACGCTGTCTCATATTCAGCTCTTTCTGAGTGAACACATACTTCAAACTCTTGTGATCTGTGTATATCTTTACACGTTCATCCAGAAGAAAATGCCTCCACAACTTCAATGCAAACACCACTGCTACTAACTCTAAGTCATGCGTAGGATAGTTCCTCTCATGGGTCTTCAATAATCTAGCAGCATAAGCTACTACCCTACCATGCTTATGGAGAACACATCCCAATCCTCTGCCCGACGCATTACAGTAAATCTCATATCCATCTGTACGATCTGGAATCGTCAGAACAGGTGCAGTGATCAATCTATGCTTCAGTTCATCGAATGTTCGCTGACATTCCTCCGACCAATTGTAAGCAACATTCTTCTTGGTTAAATGAGTCATCGGTGCAACGATCTTAGAAAAATCCTTGATGAACTTTCTGTAGTACCCAGCCAATCCTAAGAAACTTCTGATCTCTGTTACTGACTTAGGAACTGGCCACTTCTCTACTGCAGCAACCTTCTCCAGATCTACAGCTATCCCATCTCCAGATACAACATGTCCCAGAAAAGCAACCTTGGTCAGACAAAATTGACACTTGTTATACTTAGCATATAACTGGTGTTGTCTCATAGTCTCCAGGACTATCCTCAGATGCTTAGCATGATCTTCCTCTGATCTTGAGTATACCAAAATATCATCTATGAAGACGACCACAAACTTATCCAAATACTCATAGAAGACTTCGTTCATCAACCTCATGAATGTAGCTGGTGCATTAGTAACACCGAAAGGCATCACTAAAACTTCATAATGACCATATCGGGTCCAAAATGCAGTCTTTGTAATATCTGATCCTCTGACCTTTACTTGATGATATCCGTTTCTCAAATCCAGCTTTGAATACACTCGCGATCCACCCAACTGATCAAAGATGTCATCAATCCTAGGAAGTGGATACTTGTTCTTCACAGTAACTTTATTCAACTCTCGGTAGTCGATGTACATCCTTCGAGATTCATCCTTCTTGTTCACCAAAATTACTGGCGCACCCCATGGCGAAACACTTGGCTGAATCAAACCACGATCTGACAAATCCTTCAGCATCTGCTCTGACAAACCACGCTCTGAATCAAACACTTGGCTCGAGGAAATTCAGCATATGCAGGAGGAGGGGATGGAGCAGAAACCGAAGTCCAAGTTCGAAGGTCGGATAATAGACCCCGACTTCGTTGTCCCTAGGCGAACAAACCCTCTCATTGGACTCGGGGAGGCGGACTGTGTAGGTTGGCCGGAAATATTTGGAGCAGATTTTGGCGTGACTGATATGTCGTGTCTGGGACATTATGCCATGGATCTCCACCGGGACTGCTGTTGTAACATCACCGATGGCCGGCCTTGAGCCCTTTTTCTTGGGTTTCTTGGGGATCGTCAACGTCAAGGGGGCGACGGAGGTTATTTCCTGCTCCTCCAGCCAAGACTCTGCCACCTCTGCCGACACCATCTGCTCCTCCGTCTCTGGGGTGCTGGCACCCTCAAATTCGTCGAAGTTCTTATCTACATGCTTATTGGAGGAAGAAGAATCAGATGAGGTCATTTGAGAAAGATCGAGAAAGTACCTAAAAAGAAGTTCACCGGAGCTTCGACAAAGCAGCGACCGATGGCGAGAACTCTCGAAAGAAGAACAAAAGAGACGCTTTTTGAAATTCGAACGCAGAAGCCCTCAACCGTTGCCCCTTCTTTCTATTTTATAGAGAAAGTCGGGTGATCCCAGCCATTGAAGATGGGCCACGTGGCAAGATCAAAAGCAAAGATGTCGCCTCAACTTCTCCCCAGAACTGTACGGGACACGTGTCATGCTCCGAGTGGCTGGGTGCCTCGATTTCTCCCCGCTACCGAATCGTCATATTTACTTTATAGATTCGACGATCATCTCGCATTTAATGCTACAGCTGTCACCCAATAGAAAGTGAAGCGCATCATCCGAGCCGAGCCGGACTTCCCGTTTCGAACTCGAATAACATGGGCAATTGTTACGACCTTAAGATCGGCCTAGTCGATCAAGGCCCGTATAATCAAGGCCCAAGTAAATAGCCCGCCGAATCTCCTTAATGAGAGCTAGCTCTGAGAAAAAGCTCACCGAGGTTTAGAGAAGCTCGCCGAGGCACAGAGCAGCCCGCGCCTGCAAAGAGGCAAACTTGTCAACCAAATCAAAGAGAAGAGCCCTCCGGCTGATCGCACATGATCTACGCCAGCTCGCCCCAAAGGTAGCTCGTTTGGCTCTCCACCCAGAAAAATCACGTCCAAGGAAGGACTTGAGACTTTAGGATGGAGGTGACCTGCCATAAATATCACTGACAGTTTCGTCGCCTGACGGTTTCACTCCTGACAGCCTGACAATTGCATGCCTGACAGTTTCAGCTCTGACATTGTCGGCCTGACCTTCTGACACCCTGACATTGCCAGCTCAGCTAAATCAACCGACACTAACAACCCTCTTGACACCCTGACATCGCTATCTCAGCTAAAGCAACCGACTCCAACAGCCTATAACTACCCTCTCTCCTCCAACGACAAAGGGGTTGGCTAATCAGTAAGAAACCCTAACACATCTATTTACATTCAAGGCCGAATATCCTCCATATATTCAGGCCTTCCACTCAAGTTCGCCACGCGGGTGCCGGTCTTCTTCTGAGATCGCCCAGCGTGTCCGACGTTCTCCAAATAGTCATCAATTGACTTAAGCATCGGAGAGGCTTTTGGTTGACAGCCAACCGAGCCTTTCTGACGAGTTGTTATTCTTGCAGGAAGCTCGCCCTAGCTACCAGCGGTCGGAGCGACCTACGACAACCTTCACCAATCGACGGGCGACGTTCACCGGACGAAGGGCAACCTTGAGATCTCTATCCTCAAAGTGCTCTTGAATGCGTGATCAGCCTTGTCTACACCCCCAAACACATGTAATCATTGTAACCGTGATTCCCATTTCAATACAAATTCAGTGTTAGCGGATTTTACCCTGCAACAGCATGGATACTTGGCCTAGGATGGAAATAACAAGCAGTTAGTAACAAGGACTCCTCTTCAAATACTACACTCATATGAATATATAAGGGATGCTCCTGAGGACTTGGAGCTTTATATCTTCACATTTCCATGGCACATAGATTCTTATTGATCGCCGAGTACCTTCCATAAGTTCCCATCTTTGCATACCCAGATTACTTAAGATTGAAGGTGCCCGAGAGCTTTCTGCTTCTGTTTCTAGAAGAACAATTATAGAGGACCTATAAGATCTCAATATAGATCTCATTGTCTTGGAATTTATCATTTCCCATGCCTCGACAATTCCATACCAATATTCTGCTATCCATAGAGAAATAGAATAAATTTAGCAGAAAAAGAAAGAAGCTAATGCTCAAGGGTGTTGTACTTAAGCCAAAACCTTATGTCCATTCAAAATCGCCATTTCCTTTTGTGGAGTCTCTGCAACCATCACCAAATATTCCATTAACCTCTGACCTCTGCCATCATCTTCAATTTCTTTTCCTGGTGAATCAGGGGATTTGCCTCCCTTTAAGCCATTGAAGGTTAATAACTCCATTCTTGGACAAGCTCCAGGAGAAAGGATGAAAGGCTCACTGGGGAGACTACCCTACTGAAGAGTAACATTAACACCAGACTTCGACAATTGGCTTTGGGACAAGAAACTCGGTTTGGGGACCCATGACCCATGACCCCATGGCCCTTCGTAGAAGCCCCATCATTCTGAAACTTCATTGTGTCAACTTGACCATTGGTTGTCGCTTGAGATGCGATACCCTTTGTTTTCCCCATATTTTGCATTGTTTCAAATGGATTCTTTGTAACAACCACATTGTCTCCTTTAGATTCCTTGACCGTCTTTCCTTTTTGGGTTTTAATCACTGTAATCCAATTTTCGTAATTATTGCCCATATAATTTCCTCCTAGACCATTATGGATGGCATTAACACCCGACGCAATATGTGAACTTTCCAAAATGGTAGCTCCAACAGTCCTAGCCGCCCCCGACCTTTCTGCCTCCCTTGTATCTCCGTATCTTTGGCCTGGTTCTGAGAGCAATCCTTGGCATAATACCTATAGAGACCACGGTACCTACAGATAATGTGGAGGCCCCCATATTTCACATTAATCCACTCTCCCCACCACCAGTGTGTTCAACTCGATTTCAACACAGATCCTCGTAAAGCGACATCTGTTGACCAATAGCGTATTACGATCGATTTTAACCAGACGTCTGATGGCGTTGGCCAATTCAAGTAAGAATTGATCATGATAGAAAGCAAGGTTTAAACCTGTTACTCTCACCCATACTAGTGTTTTGTCAATATTAGTTGCACATGTTGGATCAAAATCCATGCCCCACTGCTGGACAGATAGATAATGATCAAATATCATCCACGGGCCCCCTCAGATAACTTTGTTCCGATCAGCCATGCTATCAAAAATCACAGAGTAGTACCCAAAACCTAAATCGATAAGTTCAAAATCCATGTCCAAGTTCCATAAGGTTTTGTGTTTGGTCTTCATAAGCACATATCCCAATTGTTTGGCTAGTAGTTGATGGGTTTTCAACGATCTTTAGGGCTCAAAATCGACGTCTGGCCTTCGTTGGGCAGATGCCGAAAATAAATAAGCAGCATAAAACTTAAAACTAGTTTAAGAAAGTCCTAACAAAACCCTAACCAGAATCACTACTATCCCGGGGTGGGTCTGACCAACCCCTAAAGACAGATCTACAAAACTACTGCAATAATAAATGCATGCATAATAAAGGACATACCTTTGTTCTGCACGTTAGCAGAATGTCGATCCTCACGAATCAATGCCCCACGTTTGGGCTGAACCGCTTCCCTGAGCTGGGCCACGTCCCGAGGTGAACAACACCCTTGCCAACGAGTCAATCATGTGCTCCTGAAAGTTTCACCACAAGAAGATCCTCTATCAAGACTTCAGATCTGATCTGAACTCCTTTGTAGTCTTGCTAGGACCCAAACAGGAGTATGGAAGAAAAAGGAGAAATAGGGAATAGTATTTTGGCATATTCAATCTAGGTGTGCTCTTAACTTTTGAGAGATCTCTTGATACAAGGCTTGGTGCACATTTCATGGAGGAGAGTTAGCCCCAATTTATATAGGGAGCTGACCCCCTCCTACTCCTAAAATATCCGATGTGGGACAAAACAATTAGGGTAAAAATTAATTACATGTTTGCCCTCTATGAAGGCCAAACTTTAACGAATTTTTCCTCCCTCACCATTGAACTCCGGAAGAGATTCTCATATCAAATTAAAGAGCATTAAACGGTGAATGCATAGAAACAAACAGTGCATGATTCCGAGTCCATTTGACCCCTCAAACGTATGCACGAAGTTGGCCAAAATCCATGCATTTCAGAAAACAACTAATGTACAACTGAGAAAAGGAAATAGCTGAAAGTAAATATCAAATGAAGTAAACAACCAAGATTTCTCCAATCTCAACTTCATACATCATTTGGCTCATAGCCAAAGCATGTCATCATATAAATTGGCACGTGGCCGTATATCATCATCTCTCACGTTCATATCAAATGGCACATGGCCATATATCACCTCATAACTTTCTTGCCATAACATCCATACAAGTTCCACATAGCAATGAAAAGCATATCAAATAATCACACATCACACATACAAAATACATACAAGACATAACCACACATAACATAAATACATATACAAGGCACATATGCAACATATCACACATAACACATAATGATGCATATGTTGTAGATATGAAATGTAATGCACATGAGATGCAATGCAATACCTAGGGTGATCCGTGTCTAAGCCACCGTGCCTACAACATGCTCATCTCCATCTGTGGCAACTACTATGGATTCAAGAGGTGGCCCCCTAGCGATTTCTCCCGACTCCTACCATGGCACTTTGGTCCAAGTGTGTAATGTCATCCGTGTCCTACATATCATGTGGGTATCATATATCCATTTCATTTCATTTACACAAGGCATTCCAACATTGCATATCATTTGGAACATAGCCATGCCATGTCATTTCCATAACATAGAATCCATATCACACCCTCATATGCACATTTCATGATGCACACAGGATGAGCATGACCTTCTCATCATAAACAATGAAGCATTTCCAAGTATGGTATGGCAAGAACACCATGTAAGCCCAACAATGTACAATATCTGCCAAAGAATGGCTGATAGCACTAATTTAACTCTCAAATTTGATAGCGGCTTCTAAATAAAACTTGTAGATAATTCTTATATGTTTTCATAGCAATAAAAATCATAATATTTGGGTAACTGTGCTAGGAGTTATGGCTTGTTAATTGTCAGCTCCAGAGTCTGTCCTGATCAGAATTATCTTGCTGGAAAGTTAAATTGATATCAGTCAATTCCAGTCAGAATCTGATTTAGGTTTCAATATGAAAGTTGTAGATAATTTAATGGGGATTCTAGATTATCTAAGAATGTAATGTTTGGACATTTGTAGAGAAAGTTATAAGCTGTTTAACACAGAGTGGCAAAATCTGCATGCACAGAATGTGACACTATGACAGAAATTAGCAATTCAGTCTAATTACAGAAAGAATTAGGATTTAATCTCTAAATGAAAGTTGTACGTAACTTCCATGGATTTTTAGAACATATAAGAACATAATTTTGGAGAAGTAGAATAAAAGTTATACACATCACAATAACAGAAACAGAGCACCACAGTAAGGAGATTCTGCCAGAAATAACAATACGTTAAAGATTATCAATTTAAGTATAGTTTGAGGCATCTTTTGAATTTAGTATCTAAATGAAAATTATAGCTAACTTAAGAAGCTTTCCAAATTATTTTAAATCATAGTATTTGGATCATTATACTGAAAGTTTGCTCAGTTGAATTCGTAGGACAGAACTACAATCAGACACAAAACATCATCTATTAAAAACAACACCTTTATGAAGGTGACACATTAATTAGCCATAAAGGCATCATCTTTACATCAAGAACACAACAACACAAGTAATACACAATTACAATAGCAATATCATCTCAATTCCACACATAATATTCCAAACAAATATGGTTATGAACTTCTACCTCAAAATGTCCTTCTTTCTTCTAGCTCTATCCTTCCTTCTCCAAGCTACAAGCTTTTCCCTCCAAGCTTTTTTCTTCTAGCCTTTCCTGATCCTTCTACTAGGTGCTACATGCTAAAAGGGAGTAAGGGAAAGATGGTGGTGGTGCTTTTGGTCAATAGGAGGAGTGCGGTGGAGAAATGGATGGTGCAAGGGGGCTAATGGTGGAGTAAGGGGGAGCTTATGGATTTGTCATAAGCAAGAGAAAATGATAGAGGAGATGAAATTTTTTTGGCATTTTTTTCCTTTCCTTTTTCTTTTTCCCTTTTATCTCCTCACCTAATTACCATGAAATTGCTAAGAGAATGACAAGTGTAAAGTTATGTGTCACACTTCCAATGCTAACTAGCTAATTACATGACACATCAAATGGTGAGGTGGCAAGTTAGGTGAGAATTAACCATAAGGTGACGCATAATGGGTGAGGTGGCATTCATGGAAAAATTGAATTTTCTAATTTTTGAAAAAGAAAAATACACATAATAATACTAGTAGCCACACCATAATACCATGTATACCTTTTAATACAATCATATTATGTGATCTAAATATGATTTAAAATATTTTAAAAATAGATTTTATATTATAATAGTTTAGAAAATTTTAGGAAAAATCTCCAAAATGCGTGAAAAGTATACACGTATTAAATACAGCCAAAAATACTTAATATAATACCCGTACATATGGAAACATGGTATTACATACATGCTAGCCGTGCCAGCTTATCATCTTCATAGTTTAAAGAAGAGCTCCAGCAACACGCCGTGTAGCCATCTGCATGGCCGTGTCACATTTGCGAAACATGAAGAAAACCGCTAAAGGGGATCGGCACGGCCGTGCAGTCATATGACACAGTCGTGCAACATTTGCAAAAGCTGGAGAAGATGCTGAAGGAGCTGGCACGGTCGTGCAGCCATTGGCATGGCCATGCATAATTTGTGTGTGCTGAGATATTAAGGCTTCTTAGCATTGCACGACCGTGCAACTTAGTGACACGGCCATGTTCTCGTTAATTTGAGGTTTTAGACTCAAATTCGCTAGGGTTTTTAGGAGGATATAAAAACAACTTTTCTAATTATTTTTGGGACGACTTTTATCCAGGTTTTGTTCCTGATTTGGGTGGCAATCTCTAGGATTTTTGTAAGCCTTTTTAATCGCTTTCTTTTAGTGTAAAAGGTTGTATTTTTATTCTCCATTGCTAGTATTATTCTTTCAATCCTCTTTCTCTTGGTTGTGATGCGTTTTTATTTGAATTGCTGGATTATTTTTTCCATGGCTAGTGAGTAATTCTTTCGTTTAGGATGAAGTTGAACCCTAGTATAGGTCATTAGTATGGGTTAACCGCCCTAAATATCAATCTATTGATTTTTGCTGGGGTTTAGTCTAGGAATGTGCCTAATATCGATTTAGTCATTAAAATGCTATATAACCACAACCATTGACGAGAAATCGGGGTTCTGGTTTGATGCAAATTAATATTAGATCGATTTTCTATTAGTTAGGGTACCGACGAGACATCGGACCAAGATTATTAGAGCTACTTAATTAGGGTTACCGACGAGACATCGGAGTTCTAATTAGATACCAAGACTTAGATCCAAGTTCTCTTACATGGCTAGACATGGTGAGAAAGAGGATTGGGATTTAATTCTCACACAGTGCTTTATTTCAATAGATTGAGAAGTTAGATCAATCCTAAGTTTAATCTGCATTAGCTGGGATACTTAGCCCTAGTCTTTCCCACATTTGATATAAACTTAGTACACTCTCGTTCTTTTGACGATCCGGCTATAAAAATCCCTGATTAATCAGTGATCAAACCACTACCACCTTGAGTTTGACCCGTTTGCAATGACAATCATACGCTTGCGGTATTATAACTTCCTAACATTGCCACTGGAAAATGCACCAAAAGGAGTCATCACCTATAAAAGGCTCCTCCAACAAGGAAGGACAGGACGTATCTCTAAGAACTGATACTTAGGTATTCCTATACACTTAATCTGCTCCACCAAATAAATATTTTCTTCCATATAACTCAGCCTGAGAACTTCTGAACGACTCACCAATAGGTCAGACTCAATTCCACCAAGCATTCCTCAGTCACGTACTGACTTAAGAATCGGAAGGGATATGGTCGGAACCCAGATCCGACCCCCTGATGAGCTTCTTGTGTTGCAGATCAATAGAGAGACAGCTCGGCTAAGGCTCAGCCATGCCTCCATAGCTCGGCCAGCATCTCAAAGGTCGACCACATCCTCCACGTCAGTGGTGTCCTTCGAGCCTCCTATCTGTGACATCTGAGGTGAGAAAACACCTTGAAACATATGGCACCATCTGTGGAAAATGAGTCAACACCCATATAATCATCAACCCCAATGACTCAACCAACTATGATGGGGACTGAGACCCATCATTGTTCCACTCGTCATCAAGGTCGGCGACACGATTTTTGGCAGACCATTATTGGGTGAGCAACCCCCAGCTGGAGATCATATACTAAGAAGGTGATGACTACAAGCGTAGGCCAAAAGAGACCAAGAAGTGCCACACCACCCATCTGCTTCTCAGATGAAGATCTAGAGGGGGTCGAATTACCGCATGACGACATTGTGATCATGAGTGCAATCATTGGTCCAGCCAAAGTACGACGGCTAATCATCGACATGGGCAGCACATGTGGCATCTTGTTACTGTCAACATTGGAGAAAATGGGACTGCGCATGGATGACCTAGAGCTGTGCTCCGATCTGATAATTGGGTTCATGGGACATGCCGCCTTGATCGCTGAAATGATAAGCTTACCGGTAACCATAAGAGAGGACACTCGGTCCGTCACTCTTATGGAAAAGTTTATTGTGGTGAAGATCGGTTCAGCTTACAATGGGATAATAGGCCGATAACTTCTTAACTCGGTTGGGACCGTGGTCTCCACTCTCCATCAGATGGTTGGGGGTTAGAAGGATGAAGGGAAACCAGGCTCAATCGAGATCCTGCTACCTTCTCTCCACCAGGACGCGAAGGGTCGGGCAGCCTAACTCGATGGATCTTATCGATAGCAGAAGGGGCCTTAATAACCAACTGCCCAACTCAGTCAAGGAACCAGAGCATGTCTTCGTCTCGGAGGAGGAGGGAAGGACCGTATCCATCGGGTCGGGGCTTGATATCGTCTTGAGAGAGAAGCTGATCGAATGTCTGAAGGACAACGTATATGTCTTTGCTTGGTCGCTGGACGACATGCCAGGTGTAGACCCCCAGGTGATCACCCACAAATTGCATATAGATCCAAACTTCAACCCGATCAAACAAAAGAAGAGAAACATGGACGACGAGAATATGAGGGCAGTAGTGGAGGAGGTGGATCTCTTTTTGGAGGCCGGCTTTACCAGGGAAGTCTGGTTTCCAGATTGGCTGGCCAATGTTGTCATGGTAAAGAAGTCAAACGGTAAATGGCGAATGTGTGTAGATTTTACCGACCTCAAAAAGGCATGTCCTACGGATAGCTACCACCTGCCATGCATTGATCATCGTATGGACAATGCCTCGGGATATGAGCTACTTAGCTTTATGGATGCTTACTCTATATATAATCAGATCCATATAGCTCTTGAAGGCAAATATTAGACATCGTTTGTCATCGAGCGAGGGACTTTCTACTACATGAAGATGCCCTTTGATTTGAAGAATGCTGAGGTAACCTATCAAAGGATGGTCAATAAAGTCTTCAATTCCAAAATCAGAAGGAACCTAGAAGTATATATGGATGACATGATTGTTATGTCTAGGAGATCAGCAGATCATATCACCGATCTCAGGGAGACCTTTGATAGAATCAGAATCTAATCTGGGAAATTTTGGGTTTCATGATCACAAATCGTGGTATTGAAGCCAACCCAGACAAGATTGAGGCTTTGGCCAACATGAAGGAGCCGATGACCATCAAGGAGTTGCAGTAGCTAAACGGTCGAATCACTTCCCTCGTGCACTTTTTGTCCAAATAAGCATAGAGGTCTCTCGCGTTCTTCAGAGCATTGAGGAAGGCCCGTGCCAAGCTCGTATGTGAAAGGAAAGCTGTGGCATGGGACAAATGTTGTGCTCAGGTCTTTATTGAACTAATGGACTACCTCTATAGCCCACAGTTCCTGACAAAGCCTAAAGAAGGAGATCCACTAAGCATCTATCTGGCCGCCACACAAGAGGTGGTAAGCTCGGTGCTGGTCAAGGAGGAGGTGGGAATACAACGACACATCTATTATACGAGCTAGATCCTTAGAGAAGCTGAAGTGTTGTACAACCCAATAGAGAAGTTAGCTTACTCCCTCATTCTTGCAGCCAGGCAGCTCAGGCCCTACATCTAGGCCAATACCATCCTAGTCTAGACTGACTCTCAACTCGAATGAAACCTTAAAAGACTGGACTGGTTGGGAAGGATGCAGATCTGGGGGGTTGAGTTGAGCGAGCTTGACATCCAATACAAGCCAAGGACGGCCATCAAAGGACAAGCCCTGGCAGACTTCATTGTCGAATGCACGATGGACGACCTGCCTTCCCCAAGGGAGGCTGTCGTCGGTTTGGTATCAACTCTTCCCTTGACCCATTTTATGACTAACAATGTATCTGATGTCCATATAAAGAAAGATGATGTGTGGGTCATCCATGTAGATGGGTCGGCAACTAAATTGGGCAGCGGAGTTGGAAGTGTCATCCGGGCTCCTGATGGGACCACCGTAGAGTACGCCATTCGGTTCAGCTTCCCCATTACTAACAATATGGCAGAGTACGAGGTCGCCATCAATAGATTGAGATTGTCCTGGGCATGAGGGGCAAACAGGGTCGTCTCATCAGCAACTCCAGATTTATTATAAGTCAACTAAAAGGAGAGTACGATACCCAGGAGGAGATGATGAATCACTACTTACAAATAGCTAAGGCCGAGCTATCCAAGTTCGGGCATGTTGAGGTCCTTCACATGCCTGGATCGAAGAACGCCTGGGTAGACGATCTCTCCAAATTGGCATTTTCCTTGTCCAAAGAGATAGGTCATGTTGTCTATGTCGAAAACCTCCAAAGCCCCAACATAGCCGAAGAAGAGCTGATGAGCATCGATCAAGGGCCAACTTGGATGGATCCTATTGTCAAATTTCTCACCACCAGTGAAGTTCCAATGGATCTAGCAGAGGCATGGAAACTAGAGAGGAAAGCCCTCAGATATGTACTCCATGATGGAACGGTATATAGAAGTCGCTGGACCAAGTTCGACATCCCCCTACCTCATTTGTCTCGGTCCACATGAGGCAGACTAGGTCATAATGGAGATAAATGAAGGCCTTTGTAGAAACCATAATGGAGAAAAAATAATCGCACTGAAGGCATTGAGGCAAGGGTACTATTGGCAACTATGATTAACGATGCGATTGAGCATGTGTAAAAATGCCTGAAGTGCCAAAAGTTCACAAAACTTAGCTCAGCCCCTCTTGTCGATCTAATATCAAAAATCATCCATGTACCTTTTGCCAAGTGGGGACCGGATACCTCGGACCATTCAATCCAGCAAGAGGGCAATGAAATTTCTTGATAGTAGCTGTGGCTACTTCACAAAATGGATAGAGGCTGAGCCCTTGGCCAACATCACTTGGAAGAAGGTCAAGAGCTTTGTATGGAAATCGATTATCTACAACTTCGGTATCCCTCATTCTATCGTCACCAACAACGGACCACTGTTCAAATGCACATGATTCAAGGAGTTCTATTTGGGATGCAAGACTAAATTGCTTTTTTGCTTCTGTGGCTCATCCGTAGACTAACGGGTTAGCAGAAGCTGATAACAAACGCATCTTAGAGCCTATATGCAAAAAGGTTGGGACGCCCATGCTGCATGTCCAAAGGAGCTCCCTAAGATACTCGGGTCCTATAGGATAACCTACAAGGAAGCCACAAGAGAGACACCATTCATTTTCGCTTTTGGGGTCAAGGTGGTGTCCCAGTTGAGGTAGGCGAAGAATCATTGCACATCAAGCATTTTGACGAAGAGAAGAATCAGAGGGCCTCGGGAAAAATCTAAGGCTTGTGTACGAGGTACGCGACCAAGCTCTTATGGCCATCATTCGATAGAAACACTGGGTAGCTCGGTACTACAACTCCAAGGTCAAGGGAAGGAGCTTTCGTTTGGGAGACAAATTCTTGAGGAAGTCCACCTTCTACCTAGAGCTTGCGCACCAAGGAAGCTCGCTGCCAAGTGGGAAGGACCCTACAAAATCATTGAAGTGCTTGGGCTCGTGACATATAAGCTCTCGACGATGGATGCTAAGGAGCTCACCGATCCGTGGAAAGCGGAACATCTTTAGAAGTATTACCAATGAAGGACAAGTAACATTAACAAACTCATGTATAAGATTTCAAATTTTGGTCTCTTTACCCTCAAATGTATTCTGAAAGCATTCTAATTGGAAGGAAATTTTTGATTTTTCCCTTCACCACTTCTTTTAAAAGTGTGTAGGCTGACTTTCTTCCCATAAGTGGATCAGTCGACCTAATCCCAACCTACTTCCCATTGAACATTAGTCGAGGGGCCAATCCCCTAGCAGTCGTGCAAAAACACAGTATGTCGTAAGGTTGGGGGGCCACCCCCTAAGTGAGCTGACCAAATGATCCACGGTAAGGCTGAGGGCCACTCCTTCAGTAGGCCGACCTACTGGTATGCCATATGGTTGGGGGCCACTCCCCCAGCGGGCCGACCTACTACTCAACCGTAAGGCTGGGGCACTCCCCCAATGAGCCATTCAAAGAGTATGTCGTAAGACTCGGGGCCACGCCCCCAACGGGCTGACCTACCGCTCCATCGTAAGGCTTGGCCAACCTACAAATCCACTGTAAGAATGGGGGTCACTCCCCAAACGGGTCGACCAATCAGTCCACTATGGGTGCCACCCCCCCAAGCGGGCTGACCAAAGAGTCTGCCATCCAGCGGGCCAACCTACTGGTCAGCCATGAGGCTGAGAGCCACTCCCCCAGCAGGTCAACTAAACCGTCTGTCGAAAGTCTCAGGGTCACTCCCCCAGCGAGCCGACCAACCGGTGCCAACATGATAGACACAATTCCTACTTTGCAAGGCAAACCCGAGTTGTAGAGGGTGCCAAGATGTAGCACTCGATTTTCAGCTAGAATCACCATCCTACTACAATTCAATTCAAAACACAATTTAGCAATGATCATGTCCATTCCAAAAAGAGTCAAAAAGGGGCACAAGGTAAAATTTAAGAAGGCGGGGCCATGGGGGCTGGAACTTCAGGGTGGGCCTCTCTTGCAACTCCCGACTCAACAGCTGTAGTACCCTCCACAGCAAGGAGCTTGATGTCCTCATTCTCACCTGGGACCATCTCAAGCTGCTCAAAGATGACCCCCCTGAGTTAGGGAACTTACGTTCTATATCTTGCTGGCAATGGAGAAAACCATCCTTGAATAATTGGGACATTCAAGGAGCAACAAAGTCCACGAAGTACCTTCTCACGACCTCCTTTACGATCTTCTCTAGGTCCAACCTCCCCGACCCACTGACCTAGGTTTGGAGGACGGTGATTTGGTCAAGGACGTTAGCCCTCTCTGTCTCACTCCTTAACTCCTCCTCAGTCAGCCGGGCTTGGAACTTAGCCACCTTTTCCTCTGATGTTATCAGTCTTTCCTCGGATCCCTTCCAGAGGTTTGCTTCGGACTCAGCACTCTCTTTGACGAGTGACCAGGTGACGTTTTTATCAACCAATGTCGGATCGAGCTTTTCTTCATAAGAATGTAGCTTAATGATTCTGAGCTCCATCGACTTCAACCAACCTCTGCCTCCTTGGCGGCCTCTTCCACAACATTAACCTCAGCCTACTTTCGGACGAGGTTTGCCTCGACGTTGGCAACGGCCACTTCTCGTCACCGTAGCTCCACCCCCATCGAAGACATCTACATTAAAAAGGAGTTCATGGGCTGAACCCGTCCTTTATGACTATGAATAAAAAGAGTGACACGAGCTCTCACCTGCTGACCATGCAACACTACGAAGTTGGCCAACCTCTCTGCTTCCACCACCTGTAAAACCAAGCGGTCTTGTAATAACTATGAGTTCTCAGCCAGCCAGGACGCAATCCCATAGTCTGAGAAGATGGACTCTTTTAAGCCCCACCAAAATGTAGGCTTGAGGATATCGTCATCGGATCGAGGGAGATCAACTTTAGATGACTTAAATGTCCACATGGCCTGCTCATAATCAGGGGGGATTGGGTTCGACCAAAGAGGAAAGATGATTTCCCACGGCCACTTGTCCTCATAACCCATAGGGACAGAGGGCGTCGACTGGACTTCAAGTGTTTTAGCTTGGTCGAAGGGGGCATCGTCTGAGGTGGAGCATGGAAGACCGATTTGCATTTCTTCTTCTTCTTCTCTACCTGGCTGGGCTTGGCTGGGGATCGGTCCATTTTCTTTTTCAAACCTCTCGCAACTGCTGGCAAACCCCCGGCGGCCTTGATCGAGTTTCACATGGTCTTGGCAGGACTTCTAGTAGCTGAAACCGATCTGGATGCCTTCGGTCGAACAGCCAGAATCGCCCTAGGTTTCTTTGACCCAAGCCTAAGGAGAGGCGTCGCCTTTAGATACGATGGCTGACACTGTCCTGTCGTGTCTGCAAAAAAGCAAGGAATATTAAGGCGAGCAAGAATAAGCATGAGGCCCGAGGGTCAGACTTACCTTCAGTCCACACTGGCTTCCTCAGGTTGTCATTCGACAGAAGGAATGTGACATACCGCTCGGTGTTCGGTATTAACAATAATCTGTTGGCTTCCCCGATTTCGAAGTCAGTGAGGCTATTTTCGTCTTAAACCACCGAATCTGAGCGGCCCCAATGAGTGAGAAAGCTCACCTCCTTTGGGAGAGTTACGAACACGTACTTCTCCTTCCAAGCCCCTTGATAGAGCTCAGAAGCCCCAACACAAGAATCTTCTTCCTCTTGGCAGTGATGTAGGACCATACACCGACTTAAGGATACTCAGGTGGAAGAAATGACAAAAGAGTGGTGTTATCGGCTCTATTCCATTAAGTAAGCACAGTACGGTGAAGCCGACAAGGGCCCTGATAGAATTGGGAGTGAGCTGGAAGAAGGAAAACTTAAGGAACGTAAGGACCTGGAGGATGAACGGATGAATGGGGAAACTGAGGCCGTGTGAAAAGGTCTTCACGTACAACTTGATCTCACACCTGTCAGGGAAACAAATCCTCTCATTAAAGCGAGGAACTCTAACCCCAAAAGCGGGTTGGACATACACGGACTAGAATGTGGGAATGAAGGAAGCGGGACGACGAAAACCAGGTCTCTTATCTTCTCAAGCACACTATACAGATCATCCCCAGCCCGTAGGATCAAAATGTTGGGATCTGGGGATAGGGGGGCCAAGGTGGAGGGATTTTCAGATTGCTCCTGCTATGCACGATCCATCTCAGTCATCAGTTTTCTTATCTCAAGATCGGAGGAAGATGATGATGGGGAATGGATGAAAGAAACTACTACTTGGCACTAACGTCAAATAGATTCAGATGGATGGGAGGAAGATGACAGTTGGGTAAAGCACAGTTCTCCTAAAAAGTAGTGAAAAGGCTTTTCTTCCACCACCAACCTTGCTCGTGCAAAGGAACACCATCGTCAGGTTGTGCTCAATCGTCCCATCTTGGACACATGTCAATATCTCAATATGGTGCATTTTCGAATTCTGCTCCCGAATTGCAGGAGAATTTTGGTGTTCTGTTCCTTGATGAGCCTCATTAAATGTGTCGTCTCGACTGTCGATCCTGCCCATACACGTCACATCTCTCAACCTGGACTCTCACGACGGTCGAGCTCGGGTGATGGGGGTTGTTCGCTCACGTAAAGCTAATATAAATTTATACCGCAAGCACACGATGTCATGTAGCGCTAACGGGTCGAACACATAGAGGCAGCCAGAGAATACCAGTTTATGGTTCTTTGTTTGAAAGGTACACAATCGTATCGGTGATTGGTTCGTGAAATAGGAAAGAGGTTGAATCAAGAGATAGAGACTTTATGGCATGGAGAATCCCCGCCATCGGACTAAGGCTAGGGTTAGACTAATAATCAACGGGTTGTTGGACTTATCGGTACTCGGGAGAGGTTGTGTGACCTAAGGGCATCCCCATATCCCCGGCTTTCGTGGTGCATGATATGATATTCTCTTACATCTTCTCCTCCCCCCCGACTCTCGCGAAGCAATGATAGGCCTACCCAACCTACAGCGATGTCAACTCTCGTCGATGCATCAGATACATCAGGCGCATTACGCTCAATGAACATCTCCAATATTCCTCTCGACCACAGTGGCCTTCGGGGATTAGACTTATATTAGGAGTGCTCTAATCGGTGCCCGACTCTCGTCGGCCACACCAATAGCATGGATCGTCGTAGGGATCGGGACCCCGGATCGGTCCCGACTCTCACCGGTGACCAATCCGATTGCCCCAAAGGGAGGGGGTCGAATCTACGATGATAATAATCATCATAATATATCCCTAATCTCAATTATCCTAGAAATTAGATGAATCAAATCATCCAACACATAGCCCTAATCCAATGGGGTTCAACCCATTGCCCTAGATGAAAACTACTCACTACCCATTAAGCTAGAAGAGATTTCAAGCGTTGGGTAAGCAATGAAAGCCATAGATAATGATTCAATGCGCAATAGATGGTAAAGCACAACAGCAATAACAAAAGATAAGATTTCTATTGAATAAAATTAATCTATTACAAGAGAACATAATAAAAACAACTAAGGATGCAAAATAAAATAGTTTAGAATCCTTACAAAACCTTCCAAAACCCTAAAATAGCTAAAACAGCAGATAACAGGAGATGGATTCGTAGGAGGAGGAAGAAGGGCTTTTATACATGTAACAAAATGACCAAAACTGCCCCCCAACTGCTCCCAGATTGTGCATAGCTGGCTATAAAAATCCACTCGACACGACCGTGTCGAAAACGATGTTCCATTGCGTAAAGCTGGGGTGCTGAGGCTTAAGCGATGCGGTTTCCTAGCTAAGGACACGGCCATGTCGAATGGGCTCCAACGGCCGTGTCAGCTTCAAAACGCCTGTGTCAAGCAGCTGTTTGGTCTCGAATAACGTGGCCGTGTCGTCTTTTGTTGCACAGGCCAAGTCGGTTGCATGTCTTCAATCTTTCTCCTCAGCGACGCGGCCGTTTCGATATACTTAACGCGGTCGCGTGGATGTAGGTTCTGGGGTTCTTGGACGCGGCAATTCGTATCAGAATCATGCGACCGCATGGATCTCAGTACTTCACAAACTTCTCTCCCTTGCACATTTTAATCCCCAGACTTCGCTTCTTTCACCTCTTTGCACTAAATTCGTGTTGTATGGTCCCTAATCAGCACATATTCCCTGCAAAGCATAAGAGTGACCATAAAAGCAAAAGTGAAGACAAAATCGGGGAAAATGGGGAGGAATGACGAAGAAAACGTTGTAAAACGTGCATGAAATAGAGGAAAAAACTATATACAATAAACACTCATCAAAATTCCCCAAGCTAAACTCTTCCTTGTCCTCAAGAATACAAGAGAGAGTGTAGATTGGAGGAATGCAATCAACATGCGAATGATGCGATGAAACTTCGAGAATTTTCAAAAATCGAGATTATATATGTGGGCAAACCGAAAATTCGAATTCATAAAATGCAAATGCTTCGAGATCTTTCCGTCGACGAGAATATGATCCTAGGACGTCATCCCCACTCAAATCGCCAAGCAATATACTAGACGATGACCACACTCATATTCTAAGATATTTCCTATATACCGTCCTTAGATTGAAGGAATAGGAACCTAAGCTATACAATGGTCGAAGATGGGAAAAGTATGGGATAATGGGATATTGGTCGATGGAGAAAGTGGCGCTCACGACACAACACTATTCATTGATTTAAGAAATCACGAAGTTTTATTCATGCTTTTATATATATATACACACACACGTATACACAAATTTTTCTATATACAAATTTTTTCTCTTTTTTGGGATTCACTATAGGGTCGTGTAAGGAGTATTGGGTTGGTGACTCCCAGATCAGATGACCTTAGGGCACCGGCCTAAGAAGGACCCATCGGATCTACTAACTCAACCCATGAGAAATCCTTATTCATACGCACTCTCCCAAGCTAGACCTTTTGACGCGAGAGCCCGACGGTCACAATCGTGGGGGGGAACGGTGCATATATTTTTTTCTATTCACAAAATTTTCTCTTTTCTTCTTTTTTTTGAAAAGTATGGGGTATACTAGGCAGATTCAATCCTCAGTGCTAGGTGATGTATCATTATCCAAGTCTCGAGGGGTTATAAACCATTATACACAACTATTGGCTCCACGGTCCATACATAGAGTGTGTTCCTAGGTATCAATCTAGGTCTGTTTCAAGTACTCATATCTAGGGACTGTGAGGACAAACAAATCTAGGGTATTACAAGGGATTTAAGCTAGGGTTACGTACTATTCACTTATCCAAGTCGACATCACAGAAGTCAAGCATAAAAGTTCAGAAAACGAATTTCAATTCGAGACTCTACGCATATAAAAACTCGTTTTCGAAAAATTCTCGAGGTGAATGCAAATATATACACACGTATGCATGAAGATGCATGATGCATGATGCGAATGCGGATATTTTTGGAGTTTTTGATTTTTCTCATTTTCTGCTTTTTGAATGCGTATACGATATATAAATGTGATGCATATGAAAAAGAAAGAAAAATAGAATAAATAAGAGAGAAAAAATGAAATGAAAACGAAAATAAAGATAAAAAATAAGAAAGTAAGATGGAAAATAGAAAGTTAGCGCGAAAGTGCTCCTCCCCCAAGCTTAACCAAGCATTGTCCTCAACGCAAAGAAAACACAAAGTGAGGACAAATAAAATAAATGAAAGAAGATCCAGGTGCATCTCCCCTAAGCTATACAAAATCATGACCAAAAAATGTAGGTGTGTGATGCATGGGCTAGGTGGTGAGGGAGTGCAAAGAGAAGTGCTCCAGTCATGCAAAGCCACCATCATGTGGTGGCTGGGTGGGTGGAATGGGTGGATCTATTGGATCAGCTAGATTAGCTGAAGGCTCAACTGTCGTGTCAATGTGGGGGTGGGGATGGGGTGGAATGAACAAGCTCAGACTTTAGTGGTGGAAGTGGAGGTGGAATGAACAAGCTCAGAATTTAGTGGTGGAAGTGGAGGTTGAGATGGAGAGGACCATGAGTCCTCTAGGGATGAGGAGACAACGATGACGGTGTCCTCAGGTGGTGCAAATGTGTGAGGAGGTGTGGAAGTACGTGTAGGGGATGGAATGTGTGTGGATGGGCGGGAGAAGACTGTTCTCCCGAGGGAGGAATGCCAATGGCCTCTGTGGTATGTGGTGGAGAAGTGTGTGGATCCATGGGGTCGGGACGTGGTGATGGTGAATGGGTAGGAATGTGTATAGCCTTAGGGTCAGGCTATGGAGAAGGTGGTAGGGTAGTGATGATGCGAGGTGTGATAATGGTGGTGTCCTCGAGCATCTGAGATGGATGGGATGGGACGAAAATGTGCAGTGAGGAGGTGGCGACATCTACATGAGAGGTGGGAATGGATGTAACCACAGAATTCTGAGAAGTCTAAGGGGGATGAAATGTCTGAGATGAATAAGGTGGGATATGAATAGGCAGGAGATATGGTGCAGCAGTAGGATAGTGTCCCTGATCGTGGTGGTACTAATAGACCTAATCACACTGTGACTGCATGGTCACAACAGCAGCGGTGGGCTGGTCTAATGACTTCCCGAACTCAGCGATGGTGTCTCTGACCTCGGTCAGGGTGGTGACAGTGGAAGATATAAACTGCCTAAACCCCTCCTTTAAGCGAGCCAAATGCTCGAGATAGGAAGATGGTGGAGGAGGAGTGCTGATAAAACCCTCGACATGTTGTCGAAATCTCCTCTGAAACTGATGGATGAATGGTCTCACTACGGGGCTGGCAGAAGTGGAAGCAAAAGGATCAGTAGGGTCCTGGATATCGTGGGGCTATGCCTGGGGGTGGCGAGGGTCAGGATGCAGAAGCGGTGCCTGAACTCCTGAAGCTAAGTCAGAGTCAGGTGAGAAGAGCCACCTCATGGTGGTCCCAGGCTCAAAGAGTCCAGGATTTGGGAGCCTAGTGAAGGGAGTGGAAGTGGAGCCATAGAGCCAAAAATATCTCTCTCGGTCAAAAGCTCTAATCATATGCATGTTGGTGAGCACCGAGAGGTCAAAGGATGTGGGGCCAGGAACTGGAGCCAAAGAGTCGGGGATCTTATAGGAGACATTGGGAGCATGGAAATGATCTTGATGAATCCCTCAAAACAAATACTCGATCTGGAGCTAGCCAGGGTGTGGAGGAATCTGTGCAAAAACCATGATCCGACATAGAGGATCCAATGAGGGACAATGGTGTTGCCCTCGTGAAGGACACGACTCTGTGTGGCACACCACAAGAAAAATAACTCATCCTGAGAGACTTGGCCTGTCTCATATCGATAAAATAATGAATTCGCAATAATGCGATGGACAATGCGGAGGCCAGGGTGTATGATGGTGGACGCCTTCGCCCGTGTCTTGGGGAAGGGTCGAAGCTTGGTGATCCTAAACCAGAAACCATTTGCATCATACTCAGGGGGTAGGGGTAATTTCGGTGGCGTGCCTTTGGTTCTATAGCTCTAGGCCACTTGAAGAGTAGGTTCATGGAGTTCTTGGACAAACCGTACTCCTTGTTCATGATGCAGAAAGAAAAACCTGAAGGATGCAATCTGAACGTGGAAAGGAACTCCAAAGTGAGCCTCATATAGGTCCTAGCATCACACTCTAGGAATTTCTCCCACCCGATGTTTCGAAGGAGGGTGCTGACCACATCTAGGAGACCTAGTGCTGAGAGAGCGGTGTCGCTCGGGAATTTGGTAGGCATGATAGGTCTGGAGCTCATGGATAAGAATATGGTGTGCTCGTCCTAACTCAAAAAGTTGATTCCTAGAGTGTCAATTTGAGGGGAGGAAGTGGTGCGCCTCCCCTTTCATGAATGGTTTGGGCTCGGGCAATATCAGCTTGAAAGCCCTTCTTCTTACGACGTTTTCCCCTGCCTTGGGTGGGGCCGGTGGTGGTAGCCTTCTTCGTGTGCTCTTTTGGAGGCATTGTGTGAAGAATGAGCAATTAAAAATGTATGAAGCGATGTGTGTGCAGACTTACGCAAACCTTGAGCGAATTCAGCGAAAAATTTGGGAAATTAACGAGTTGAGGAACGAGATTACCAAAGCTGAAGCTCCTCACTACAATATAACACACCAATACTAATAGAAGACTCCCCCAAACTGGTTGAAGCTTAGTGAGTACAGTTGCGACGTCCGCATCGAGCTTGAGCTGCCGAACCTTAAGAACGGGCCTCTAGGGTTGATTCGATCGATCGATTTGGTTGTAGGAAGGGGGTGGAATGGAGGAGGAGTGGTTGGGAGAGTTGGAGAGGATTTGGGAGTGGGTTGGAGGGAGGTCGAGTTGGAGACGAGGAGGGAATACGAACCGTTTCGAAAAAAATGAGGTCAAGTCAGGTCGTTTGTGGGTTGGGGTAATATTTAGGAAGTCAACGTAGGCCGCATCAAGTGAAACGACACGGCCGCGAATGCTCTGCGACATTTGAAATTTTTGACCTTGGAAACAGAAATATTCGCGGCCGCGTGGATTGAATTAAAATGGCCGCGTCGATTAGTCCAAAAATGGAGATCGATGAGGTTGCTTCGTGTGAAACGACACGGCCGTGAAAGCTGGTTTAAATATGAGGATTGACACGGCCGTGTCAATTGAAACGACGTGGTCACAAAAACTCTGTGGAAAGTGAATTTTGGGCCTGAATCTACAGAAAGTTACACGGCCACGTCGAATTTATGATGCGACCGTGTGGAATGGAAAAATCTGAACTAAGAATTACCCATCTCTCGATGCGTTCGTTTCCTTCTCCTTCTATCCTCCACACGTCCGCATGGATTGGGATCACGCGGCCATTTGAATGCTTCTTCCCCAAGCTCTTCTTCTTCCTCCTACATTCAAAATAATTAGTCAATTTTCTTGGGTTTTGGGGCTTATTGAAAATGAAAGTAGAGATTAACTAGACTAAAATAAAGATCAAAATCTAAATATAAAATCTAAATCAAAAACACTTGGGTTGCCTCCCAAGAAGCGCTCGTTTTAATTCTTGAGCTTGACTCCCTATTTTGGTGTCATCATAACAGATTGAGGCCGGAGGAGTCCCGGATGTGCTCGTCTCCATGATTGTTTTGCACATTCAGCTCTGTATGGCTCTCTCACCTTGATTCTTCACCTCCTTTGGGACTAGTAGGTGTGATCGTGGCGGCTTCACTTGGAGCTTTCCCATGGAGGCTTCCTCGTACTCCTCCTTTATCATCACTTCCTTTAGCTTGGCCTCTCTTCCGATAGGGGGCTCCACATTGTCGTTCAGAAATAGCTCTTCCAAGTTGGTTCCTGATGTGTCCATATTTTCCATGTTTTTATTGCATCATTTCACGCTATTTTAGTCGCTCAAAACTCGTATTTGTCGCTCATTTGATCTTTTATCATATTATATCACTTTTGGATCTTTATTCTCATGTTCAGGAGTTTTGAGGTGATTTGGAGCAAATTGGAGTTATGGACACATCCGAGATCGTCAGAGTATCCATGGTGTCGTCTCCTAGGTGCTTGACTTGATGGAAGAGAAGAATTGAGGAGAGGAAGGAGAAGGGAGTTCTATGTAGATACACACTCATTTTCCAGACTACTCGGTCAAGTGCCTCAGTACTCGATCGAGCTGCCATCCAGATTGGCACCAAGAGCTCCAAAGGCAAAGTGCATGCTCCACTCGATCGAGTAGGATCGTTACTCGGTCGGTACAACTCAGCCGGCTACCACTTATCCTCATTCTTAGCAGAAGTCAGAGAGCACAAAGGTGGCTCGACCGAGCACTGCAGCCACTCGATCGAGCTGAATCCAAACAAAACTGTGTTTTGAAGGCCTCAGCAGCTTACTGTAGCTCGACCGAGCAGATCAGCGACTCGACCGAGTACTGCAACTACTCGGTCGATCTGAACCAATTTCCAGATAAGCAGTTTGAAGCTAAAGCAGCATCCTACTGTAGCTCGACCATTTGCAACCGTACTCAGTCGAGTGAGGTGAGACGCCTATATTTTCAGATAGCCTCTCACTCTTTTGAGATCTGCTATCATTCCAGTTGGCAAAGTATTTTTATCATATTTTTTATGGATAGTAGACTTTATAAGGGTTCCAATGCTGCCAAGAACGCATCAATCGGAGGTCGGATGAAATCTGGGGCATTTCTGCAAGATGGTGCTGTAGTGCTGAAATCTGCACTCGACCGAGTGTTGTTTCTACTCGGTCCGAGCTGGCTTGGGTCCACCAATAAGTTGCGGCCAGAGACAGTTTTGGGCCGAATTTCAGAGGGGGTTTGCTGGGGTTTTCTGGGCTTATTTGCTAGGGTTTAAGGGGACTATATATATGTATTGTAGCCGTCATTGAGAGGGACCAACCCCCCTTTGGGAAGAGTTAGATCTTATTTTCTTTGAAGCTTTGTGGAGACTATCTTTTGGAGTTAGGCCATGCCATAGGCCCCTCCTTTGTATCAAGATAAGTATTTTTGCTCTCTTTAATTCCATTGTTATTTCATTGTGATTACTTCTTGAATATCTATTTGATCCATTCAATGAAGTTTTCTATCGATTCCGTATCTATTTCTATGATCCATGAGTAGTTCTATCTAGGCTAATGGATTAGCCTTAGGATCTTAGGATTTAGATGTAAAGTTAGAATTTTTAGGTTGTGTTGGCGAAAAAGGGAAGTGTTTTGGTTGATCTAGCCAAATTTGTAGGAGATCTCGTAATAGGATCGTGACCACGAGAGTAGTGCGATGAATTTAAGGAGTATCCTATGAATTTAATTAGGTAGGTTGTAGATTCAATTAGGGTTTGTGACCACGAGAGTGGCGTGCACCATGATGGGATCTACCGACGTCTTATATTACTATTGATGACTGCAAAAGTAGCGTCAATGAGAGCATACCAATCCACACATCAAAGCTCTATCCATGAGAATGGCATGAGTGGAGATCATTCTATCTACGAGAGTGGTATGAATATTTTCGATCCTAATGCACGTATCGCATGTTACACCTATCGTGAGAGCAGGGTAAGCGTGCGATACGTTAGACCCATGGCGTGTCGAGCCATGAGTTCTATATCTTAGATGCAAAAATCCCTAATAAAGCCAATGCAACGTACGAGTTCTAACCTAGCATCGACATCCGACAATCCTAGTGGTGAGTCTTAATGCCCTAGTCTTTTCTTTATTTTATTCTTTTCTTTGTGTGGAGTCAGTTTGCGATATCGAGTTACACAACCTTTGCATCCATCACTATCACGACACTGCATAATCCATATCAACCACTAAACCCGCAAGTCTAACTCAATCTAGGAGTAGATAACTAGTATAGCACTGCCCCCGTGTTCGATACCCACTCGCCGCTATACCGTGCGCTTGCAATAAAACGACATTATTTCCGGAGTTAATTTCGGGCCGATCAAGTTTTTTGGTGCCGTTGTCGAGGAGGCGTTCCGCCATATTATCTATTTATCACAATTAGGTTGATCAGAC
>JAULAV010003792.1:0-13002 GCA_030789695.1 Scilla litardierei
TGAGTGCCACTCGGGCGGACGGGGTCTCGTCACTCGGCCGATGTGGCTTCCGATGCTCGGCCGAGTGCACATATAAAACGTGTCCGATCCGGTCGGCCGAGCGGTGTCTCGCTGGTCGGCCGAGTGACTCCTTCACTCGGCTGAGTGAGACACTAAAAATGCCCAAACAGCTTGTTTTGGCCTCCTCGTCGCTCCTGCGACATTCTTTCTTCTTCCGCTCCTCTCTAATGGCGAAATACCCCTCGGGGAGGTCGGCGGTGACACTCTGGAGTAAGCGTATCTCGAGATCACTCTAAATCGCTCCAAATCACCTGAAATATGACAAAAACAACAAGTCATGAAAAGCATCGCAATTTCGTCGATATATCGTGAAAAACATGATTTGGGCGATCTAAATGGCATGCAAACATGCGGTAAAAAAATGTAAAATATGGAGTGATCATGAAGTACATTCATAAGTATATTTATAAAGGTCATGATCGGACCACAATGGTATTGGGCGCAGTAAATAAGATCCAACAATACCTTGATGCAAGATATATTGGACCACCTGAGGCAGCTTGGCGAATATTCGATCATCCTTTGCATCAAGAGATTCCGTCAGTTCAAAGATTGATACTTCATTTACCAGGGCAACACCGTGTTATTTTTGATCCAGATGAAGATGTAGATGCAATAAGGTCTAGGGCTGAAAATGATAAGACAACTTTGACTGAATTTTTTACATGTTGCGCTTTACATGAGTCTGCACATGATCTCACATATCAAGAATTTCCTCAAAAGTTTGTGTGGCATTCGTCAACAAAGGTCTGGACTCCAAGACAATCTGGATATGCAATTGGCCGAATGTATTTTGCCTCCCCTAATTCTGGTGAGAGATTTTATCTACGGTTGCTACTAACAGTTGTTAAAGGGCCAACATCGTGGGAAAATTTACGCACATTCAATTCTATCGAGTACCCTACATTCAAAGCAACATGTATTGCAAGAGGTCTTCTTGAATATGATTCCGAGTGGAGACAATGTCTTTCCGAGGCTTCAATTATGAAAACAGGATATCAATTACGAAGACTGTTTTGCATTATTCTTATCGAATGTTTGCCGATCGACCCCCTTGCATTATGGAATGAATTTTCAATGCACATTTGCGATGATCTTCCACATAAATTGCAAACTTTATTTGCAATTTCTTTCCCATCTCAATGCCAACTTGAAGATTATGGATTATTCCTTATCAATGAATTGCTTCAGGAGTACGGTAAGTGTCTATCTGACTTCCCACCAATGCCACTTCCTGCTGGAGATTGGAATGCAATTGTTGGCAATAGATTGTTGTATGAACATCAGGAACTTATAAATAAGGCTAAACAAATGGATGCTCAAAAAGACATTGATTGCCTCAATGATGCACAACGCCATGCTTACTCGGCAATTAGTTCATCTGTATTTGAAAATAAAGGTACTACATTCTTCTTGAGCGGCGGTGCTGGAACTGGAAAGACTTTTTTATACAATGCACTTGCAACAATGTTATGTAGTCTTGGACATATAGTTATCACCGTCGCGTCATCCGGTATTGCATCATTGCTGCTTAGCGGAGGCCGGACTGCATATTCCACATTTCGTATCCCGTTAGATGTGCATGATACTTCAATTTGTAATTTTAGCAAGCAATCCATGCAAGCTCAATTATTCAGAAAAGCAAAACTTATAATATGGGATGAAGTACATATGCAACATCGGCACTGTGTTGAGGCAGTGGATCGATCATTACAAGATATTTGTGATAACCCCAGAGCATTTGGTGGTATTACTGTTGTTCTTGGTGGGGATTTCCGACAAATCTTGCCCGTCATACCAAAGGGGGTTCGAGAAGAAATTGTTGGTGCCTCATTGAGACGATCTGTATTATGGTGCTCTGTATAAGTTTTGATCTTGGATCAAAATATGCGGTTAAATAACTCATCGGTTGAGAATGCAAATTTTGCAAAATTCATTTTGGAGGTATTTTATTTCATGCCTAATTTAATTTTACTTACTATTTTTATCTTAGCCATTCCTTAACTTAAATTTTATCTATATAATGTATTACGTTGGCACAAATCCTACAGAGGTGGTAGAACTTCCTTCTCACATATTCAGGTGCAAGGATTTAAACGAGTTATTACTTCGAATTCATCCGCAGCTTGATATTGAGGGTGCAGTGACTCCGGCATACCTGACTGAACGAATAATTCTTTCTGCACGGAATGATGATGTTGCTTTTATAAATGCTGCTGCATTACACATTTTTCCGGGACAAAAGATTACGTATCTAGCTGCAGACAGCCTGTCTGAAAATGATGAAACAGACCCAACCATTATAAATCGATTTCCAACTGAGTACATAAACTCTTTGGATCTTCCTGGGTTGCCACAATTTAAACTTGATCTTAAGGTGGGTTGTCCTATTATTTTATTACGAAATATTGCACCAAAAGATGGGCTCTGCAATGGCACTCGATTGATGGGTATCAGATGTGCATCACGTGTCATTAAAGCTCAAATTTTAAATGGGGATAAAGCCGGTAGTTTTGTGTTTATTCCAAGAATATCTTTGTCACCATCGGCTACAACATTACCATTTCATATGACAAGACGGCAGTTTCCTGTCCGTGTAACTTATGACATGACAATTAATAAAGCTCAGGGACAATTTGTAAAGTTTGTTGGAGTGGATTTGCGGACCCCAGTTTTCAGTCATGGACATCTTTATGTGGAACTTTCACGGTGTACATCTTTTGATCGTGTATGTGTCCTTCTTCCGGCCGATTCAAATAAAACATTAAACATCGTTTATCCAGATGTTTTGCTATGAATTCCACTATATGATTAATATTGTAAGTTAGTAGTTTAATTTTTTTGTAAATAGTTCTATTTATTTTATTCATTTAGTCATTCTTTAAAAAAATTATTTATCGACTGTTGTCTACCATACAGGTACACCATTATCATATAACCACTAGCTCTATAATGTGGATTGGCGTCACTATATATGGCGATGTAAGAAATTTTTAACTTAAGTAAAAATCATTTTTGCCTTATTATTTGTTTCAATTTGAATCTTTCAATAAGAATGGTTAGCTAAAATATTTGTTTGTATTTTTATATACAGGTGGATGCAGATTTGTTTAAAACTGTAAGTCTTTAATCATAAATTTTTATTATTTTATTTTATTTCATTTCATTTGATTTCTTAATATTTTTTGTTCTTATAGGTTGTGTTACTTGCTGCCAATAATATAGCTGTCAAGTTGCGTGATTATAAAAGAATTTGGTGGGACAAGGTATGCTGATAAATAAATAAGTTATCATTTTCATATTAAGACTTTTTAAGTTAGTAAATTATTATTATTATTATTATTAACAGTAAGAAGCAAAAAGAATTGTAGATGCACATGTGACAGGGAATATTGATGCACCCGAAAAATGTGTTATGGAGGTAATGTAAAAAACTATTATAATTTTATACCCACACTATCATTTTCATTGAATATCAACATAATATCGTTTGTGTTATAGAATTGGAAGTTAGTTCTTAAGGAGCTTGATTGGGTCCGTAAAGCACGTCCACATATGCTCACCCGCATAAGGTAAAAGCGTTTTAAGTTTAAATATTAATGTTATCACATATTTCTTTATTTCTCTAACCAATTTACGTTTGTAATTACCTAGGTTATTGTGCATCCAGATGACACACGCTGTTGGATTGAGATTGACACGCATTCCTTTTATATTGTAATGAAGAGGAAGTTTCCTGTTGAACCATGATGGATTGCGTATTAACAGCGTTGATGTAACAAATGTATTTTTGATGTAACAAATGTAAATATTATTATGGTGTTACTTGGCTTAGACTACTAGAACTAGATCTACATTACTTTTGTGTAACATTATTAAGGTGTTACTTTTTGATGTTACAAATGTAAAGTTCAATAGTTGCTTGCATGGTTTTTTACTTCACCAATTTCAATTGTTTTCATGGTTGGATGTGATTGGGGGGAACGTGGTGACATGGCTAATACACATAATTTGATCAATGCTGCTAACTTTCGCACTCCTAGGTTTTGGTGACATAGATAATTTTTACGTCCATCTCTATTTTTATGTTTGTTCATGTATCTTAATACTGTAACATGTGTTTTAGCTCCCATCTTTATAGAATAGATGTCTAAAAAATGTGGGGAAAATGCAACTAACTTTACAAAAAAATTTATAAACGAAATACATATTGGGGGACAAACATTTTTGTCAGTAATTAAAATTTTTTTGAGTAATTAAGCAATGTGAGAACTAAAATCTCTTGAGGTGACCTAAATTTTGGGGAACTAAGACTTTGATTGGGGAACTAAGATTTTGAGGGGGTATTTCTAAAAAGAATCATATACACAATTTCAGGGGAACTAAGATTTTGAGGGGGTATTTCTAAAAAGAATCATATACACAATTTCAGGGGAACTAAGATTTTGAGGGGGGAATATCTACAATGAATCGTGCCCACATTTTCGGGGGAACTAAGATTTTGAGGGGGGAATATCTAAAATGAATCGTGCCCACATTTTCGGGGGAACTAAGATTTTTAGGGGAGAATATCTACAATGAATCGTGCCCACATTTTCGGGGGAACTAAGATTTTGAGTGGGAAATATCTAAATTGAACCGTGCCCTCGGGCACGGGTTATAGACTAGTATATATATATATTGGCGAATAAAGTTAGTCTATATTAATAAAAAGCAATAAGCAATAAGGTTACAAAAAATCCACACAAGTAACAACAAGTAGACTATAATTAGAGCGGGGATAGGGCACAAGCGCCGTCACCCGCTACTAAGTAGTGACTACCGCTATTACTATGCAAGTTAAAAATAAGTATGTACAGGGCTAAACAACAATAATAGAACTAACTAAACAAAATCAAAACATGTCCCAACTATCCCGCATCAATTAGCCCCCAATTAGAGAAAGGAACTAGATCCGAAGCATCTTCCTTATTCAGATGGCGCAGTGAAGTTCTAACATCATTCGCTATCTCATCAAACAACACAATCCTCCCTTTGGATTTGCTCTTAAATATTCGCCTATTTCGCTCCTTCCATATATGCCATACAATGGAAGAAAGGGCAGATGTGGCCAACACTTTCAATGGATCTTTCTTTCTGTATGTAGCGTGAAATAGATCACAAACTCCTTGGATTGTTTTAGGAACGGGGCCAGTAAAGCCCAGCTTCAATAGGGACCTAGTTAGAAAATATTTTGAAAAATCACAATCAAAGAATACATGGGAAATGCTCTCAGGAGAATTTGAAGCACACAGGACGCAAGATATGTCACACTCAACACCTCTAATGGAGAGCAGAACCTTAGTTGGGAGTTTATTTTGAAGAGCCTTAAGCAATGTAATTGCAAATTTCAGAACCTGAGAGGGAAACCAAACAGAGTCATAGTAAGGAAATGGAGAACTAGCTGTGCGCGCAGACATCCATGCCGAGCTTAGAGTGAAGGCCGGCCCAGGAGCCCACTTCCACTCATCCGATCCTACACTTAAGGATAAACTGCACAACAGGGGGCGCACAACATCAATTTACAGGCTAATGCTCCAGCCAGAGTCCGTCAGTAGTCCCTAACCCGTGCCATTTCATTCCGTAGAGCTGGCTCTTGTATCAGATGAAGGGACCATTTGGGTGCCAATTGTCATACCAAAAGGATGTCGACTTGCCATCCTTTACAACACGCTTAATTAACTTTTGGGAATGAGTACGAATTTTCAATAAAAACTTCCATGAACCAGAGTCAGTAGGCCTTGCTTTCGTACAATAAAACCCATAATTAATCGGTCTATAGTGTTTTCTCATATAATTTGCCTAGATACCTCCTGTAGAAAGCACTCTCCATGTAAGACGGATGCCAGAAGCAACATTTAAATCTTCAAGAGAACGTAGTCCAACTCCTCCTCCTTTTTTAAGGGTGCACATGTCCTTCCAAGCCCAAATATTTAGCTTACCACAAATAAACTTCCTGCAAATAGAGTTAATTGTACGAATAACAGATGGTGACAGACAATACGCCTGCATCCAGAAAGCCACCATTCCATATAGTACCGATCGCACCAACTCAATCTTCCCAGAGATAGATAGAAGAGAGGAAGACCACCCCATTAGCCTTTTTTTACATTTATCTACGAGTCTACTGAACAGAGAAGCTTTGGGGTATTTTGAGGAAAGGAGGAGTCCCAAATAAATATTGAAAGAGGAAACCATTTTGATACCAAGAATTTCTGAAAGGATACCTGCATTACGCACTCATTTACTAAATATAGCCGAACTCTTTTCCCAATTAATATGTAGCCTAGAGAAAATATTATATATATATATATATATATATATATATATATATATATATATATATATATATATATATATATATATATATATATATATATATATATCCCCTCCCTCTCTCATATAACCCTAAAGCCTAAAGCCTTAACTCTGCGTATATTTCAATTTAATCTAAATCTAAAAAATCATTGCCCTCTTGAGAACTAATATGTGGAGATAAATGAATTCATACTCAGAGAATTATAAAATAAATCCAAATGTCACCTATAAACCTAAAGCATGTTAGGTATGCTTAATCATGCCAGTGTTACGAATCATAAACCTAAAGCCTAACACCGACGAATACACATAAATACATCACATATCAAATGTGGAATTGTTACAAGAAATTCTTACATGTTCTGCTCTCACCCGCTTGAGATGCTCGAGATCTGCAGGTTTAATGCTAATGCAGGACCACAAAAAGGTATTCTCCTCCTACATCTTATTCATATCCTCCATAACCTATGTCAAGGTCACATGCACCTACACAATGCCCGGAACTTCGGTGGATGGGGGAGTCTGTGTGACACTCTCATGATGTGATGAGGAAGAACCGGCTGTGTCCTCGTAGTTGCGCGTCTCCGCGCCTCTCCGTGCCTCTCATTTGATACTGGTTCTTCTTCCTCTCTCCGAGTGTCCCTATAATGATCGTGTCCTTGTTAATCCCAGTGAACAGCGGCATGGCACTCTCGAGCCTACCTGGGACAGTGTCCTCATCTCTTCGGCCATCTTGTGGACGGCCTCCTGAAACAAATAGAAAAAATTTATATCCTCCATGCATTAAAACTACATAATATAATGTAAATGTAATTTTTTACTAACCGACAGTGCCAGATTCTTAGCCAACTTATTGGCATCACTGTATTTGGGTGGGCCTTAGTAAGTGTCTGCTCCACCAATGACTCGATACCCGGGCGGCCTTACAGCCAAAAAGAAAAAAAAATAGACATATTTTATCATAACAAAATATTTGTTACAAATTTTAATTAAAACATTTTACCTCTTGTGCCAACTAGTGTGAAATCTGGCTGAATCTCTTCGAGCAGGCATGATGCTCATAGCTTCGAGGAGCACTGCGGTTGGCGGAAGCAATTTTTGACATTTTCTTTAAAAATTTAAAGTATGTCAGAAAAACACAAATATAGAATATATTACATTCACAAATATGAAATATACCTTCCCTTCAGGAGACTCCCATATGAAACAATATCCAAAGAACTGCACCAGGTCGGCACGGTTGTCCAAACGCCAGTACCACTCCTAGTCCTCTGAAAATTTATAAAGAATTTTATGCAATTAGTTATCCAAAAGTTTAAAAGGTCCACATAATACAGACATACTAAAAGTACAAAATATGCATACCAGACAAAGATGGCTGGGGGTATGTGCAATAGAGGAGTCATGTCCTACATGGCTTGAAAGTGTTTTATAAATTTTAGTAATTATTTATCAAAAAATTTAAAACGGCCACATGATACTGCCATACTAAAACTGCAAAATAAGCATACCTGTTACAGAGGGCAGGGGGGTCTGGGGGTTCCTTGTACCCGATGAATAAACCTTGGCTAAAACTCTCTTCATTTGTACTTCATAATATTTATTAATAAAAAGGAAAATTGATGTATAAGTGCTGTAAATATTTGCGTAATTTATATAAAATAAAAGTGTTTTTAACCAAAATGAAGAAATTCATACTCTTTATTGATTCTAGGCAAATTCATCATTGAAAAATAAGCTTTCTACAATCACATGTTTTCATTGCTTAGTAATGAAAAAAGTTCAACAAGTTGATGATGATGTTGAAGCCCTTTGTGACTGAGTCCAAACGGTATACGAAAGGACTTTAGTTATTGTGTTTCTTCGTCTTGTACACCCCACTGCTACGATACACGTGCCTGTGATTGCCAAATTGGATATATCCACACTCAACGATGTGATGTCTCAGTCGTTTCATTATTTTTCTCGATTGAAAACTCGTCCACGACTTCATCAGCTAAAATTACATCATTGTTATCATCTTCATTGTGTATATGCTCTAGGTAGATTTCTAAGAACCACCCAAACATCGTCTACCATTATATCTTTAACATTAAAACATCATTTTGTTTGCGAGGCAAACATGAACTTCTTATTCTTATAGATTTCCGTCTTCAGATTAACGACCGTGAAGCCCAAGTTATCCTTCTTCTTTCCCTGGTCACACCACCGCACCTTAAACATAACATAGCTCACTTCCTTCCAATAACCATAAAAAATCTCAACCATGTCTTTAACCTGGCCATAATAGAATATTTGACCTTCTTTTGGTTGTTGATCTTTGGAACTTGCATATGAAAACTATGAAACAGAGGAGAAGATTCCATTATTTTGGGTGCACCAGTCCTTCTTGACTTCAATGGTATTAAATCTGTAACCATGGATAGAATAACCCCCATAATGATGTACTGTGCCGTCAGGACCTCTGGCATAGGTTTGGATCTCCTCAGATAGCTGTGCACCATGAACACTTTGCTCTTCAACCTTTAAGATAAATAAGAATCGCATTCATATACGCATGTTCTGGATATTGATTTTTCCATAGGTATGTAACTATCGTGAAAAAACGGTGCACTTACCTTCTGTTTCAGCCATATATGAATTCTTTAGATTGTGCATCCACAAAATTTTTTTTAAAAGTTTTGGCACACAATATGACTTGGATTTCTACCATATGAAGACTGCTGGACAATAAAGAAAGCTATTATAACTTAGGAATTAAACCACTTACAAAGTGAATAACTCAGCTTTATTACATGCGATAGGAGTCAAATATCGATAAATTATTTAGAATATATGAATGTGCTTGGTCAAGCTCAATTTTACAAAATCGTGCGTCCTCTCCATAATCATTATAAAATACTCCATCAGGAACTCTTGCCGGACGATTTACCCTTGTGTCTACACCTCGCAAATAATAAGAAATAAACATCAAGGTCTCGTTTGATGTATAATTCTTGGATATTGATCCTTCTGGATGTGCACGATTGTGCACAAGTTGCTTCACGAACCTTGGATACATGACGATAAAAAATCATAAAAAGATTCAAAATCACATTTAATTTTGGTTCGAGCAAAATAGAATATTATATGGTATAGGTGTGCACCTTTCAACGAGGTACATCCACTGATACTGTATTGGCCCTGCAATGCAGGCATACTGTGCCAGGTGCACAGTAAGATGAACCATGATGGAAAAGAATGATGGTGGGAAATTTTTTTCCATATTACACAATGAAAGGATAACCATCGCCTCTAAATCTTCAAACTCACCAACGTTTATCACCTTCGAGCTAACCTGCCTAAAGAACCCACAGAACTGTATCAAAAATTTTGCCAATTTTTATCGACATGACGTAATGCAAGTGTAAGCAGCTGATGTTGCAAGATATGATAATCATGTGTCTTCAATCCAAATATCTTCATCTGATCTACATGAACACATCTTGATATATTTGAAGTATATCCATCTGGTGTCTTCAAGGACTTGAGAAACACACAAAGATTATGAATTTCATCTCTTGAAAGGGTGACCCAAAAAGCTGGCAGGTCGTACTTGTAATTTTCCTTTTGTATGGCTTGTAATTCAGGACGTATATTCAATTCTTTTAAGTCAAGCCGTGCCTTTACTATGTCTTTCGACTTGTTGGTGTTTTGCATCAAAGTATACAACAGGTTTTCACAAATGATCTTTTCGATGTGTATAACGTCCAGCTTGTGACGTATTTTCAAAGTCCTCCAATATGACAATTGATAGAAAATACTGAAATTTAACCAACCACTAGATAGTATTCGAACATCTGTTGTGTTAGAATCTGTGCAAGACATTCGAGCCGTTCTTATTTTAGATTTGCCCTTGCCCTTGGCCTTGCCCTTTCCTTTTCCCTTTGCAATCCGCCTTCTAACACCAAGAGAGTTCTCTTTACTATAACTGTTCTTTCCAAACGTTACTCTCCGTAAGGGTGAAGTGCTTCAAATATGTCCTCTCCACTTAGATGTTATGGTGCTTCTTTGCGTTTGGTTTTGCTTTGGAACAACTGTCCCTCTCTCCTATAACTATGGCATGCATGCAACCATCTTCTATTCTTCCAAAAGCAAAACTTACGGCTATATATCAGGAATGTGCCCTTAAAACCTGTCGTGCTAACCGGGCATGCCATCCTTTTGGATCCAGTGGATGGAAAGTAACACTAGAAAGGGGGGTTGAATAGTGTTGTATAAATAAAAACTTTTTCGCAAATGAACAACACAGAGAATAACTTCCCTTCCAATGTTGTCTAATGAACCAAGTAGAGTGATCTACGCTTGGTCCCTAGATCCGACCCCCTTGATGAGATCCTTGTGTTGCAGGCCCTTCGTATTGAAGGAAGGAGAAAGAAATACAGGAAATAGCTCGGAGACCACTCGGGCTTAGCGGAGATAGCTCGAGCTTAGTGAGTATAGCTCAGATCAGGCTAGGCCCGTTCGAGCCAGGCAGAGATAACTCGGATCTATCCTCAACAACTCTGACCTGACTTAAGTCGCAAGGGGCTAGCCTGGAGATAGCCCAGACTCGACTCCAACCTTTCAGATCGTGACCTACTTAGCCCAGGTCAGCTCGCTTAGTGCCCTGTCAGTGGCCAATTGCTCGGGTTGAGCTCGATTAACCCGGGGATAACTCGTCCAACCTTCAGTCAACCATCAACCATCTACTATAAACCACATTGTAACCATATTATACTTGATATGGTGATTAAAAAGCCCATCAATAATTGGTGTCGTCTGTGGGAAATGAGTCGACATCCACGTCTTTAGCCACACCAATGATGACTCGAGCCACCAACGAAGGGCCCGAAAGGCCAACTGCCACGGAGACTATAAACGTTACTCTTCACTTCGTGGATCCCAGTTATTCCACATATGAAGTACCCGAACCGCAATTTGTGACCTTGGAGAAATTCCATGCATTCTCAAGAGAAGTAAGTGCCAATATTTGAGCAATGACTACCGTGGTATAACGATTAACGGGTTTGCTGCCCCAGTCAACCGCAAGCCCACCAATCATCCCGACTATGTCTCAGCAACAGTGCCATGTCTCCCTTCGTTCTGAAGGAGCTCTGGACGGTAAGATCGAGGGACACATCTTAACTACAGCCGATCTCAGGGGCATGCGACCCTCACTCGGTGGAGCTAAGGGCCGCTGTCCTACTTTGACCAAAGACCGACATAGAGAGAGCCGTCGTGAGTGAAGTCACAACCTTCATTGTAAATCTTATGTAGGACTCAAGGGGAAGTTTCGGAGAGACAACATTCACCATTTGAGCTCTTCCAACAGCTCAGAGGAGGAGCAAACCCTCTTGAGGAAGAAAATCACCTCAGCCTCACTGGCGACCAGCTTCAAGATGCCTGTCCTAGACAAGTACGATGGCACATGTGACCTACACGAACACATCCAAAACTACAAAGGAATGATGGAGATACAAGGGGCCAACGACTCCCTCCTCTGTCGAGCTTTCCTAACAACCATTCAGAAGGTCGCGAAGGAGTTGTACAATGGACTCCCTAATCGATCTATTGGGTTGTTCAAGAGCTTGGCCTAAGCAATCTGCCATCAGTTTGTGGCAGGGAGACGAAGAAAGCAGAGCTTGGACAAGATCACCAACAGTTTGGACGTGGTGGACATAGCCCGTGATTGGCTCCGATAGCTCGGACCGGGGACTACTCAGCTAGAGATCGACTCCCCAAGAAAACAGGAGGCTGAAGGTGGTCAGGAGTAGCTCGGATTTGGCAAGCATGGCTTGGACCTGTCAAACATAGCTCGGATGTGGCTCCATCAGCCCGGACCATGGCCCATTCATCTCAGGGTTAGATCACCTAGCACTCGGTCTGAGGTCTACACCATCCCCAGCCAAGCCAATGCAATACCAGCCCTGACAGGGGCAACCACCATCCATTAACAGATCGAGACCAGCTCGGCCTGGGATCAGCTCGCCTAGTGCCCATTCAGTCGCTAGTAGCTCGGATTGAAGCCTACTTAATCTGAGGTTAGCTCCTCCGGGATCCAGTCAATTACCGACGTCGTCCAATTATATCTACTGCAAATGTATTCTCTATAATAAAATACGTGGTGAGAAAACACCCGCAAACAACATCTTCTACTGAATAAATCTTAAAATTTGTTTTAAAAGGCCAAAAAATAAATAAACAAACATGTACAAATAATAATATTAGGGTTCAAGCACAAAGTTTAGAGAAAAATTCTGCTACATAAAAGAAAGTCAAAATTTTTGTGAATGGATATTACTGAGTTGGTTAGGATCACGGCTTATCTTATAGATAAGACCGTATCTATTGTATCTTATCTCTGTATGCTCCTCCTCCACTATAAATAAAGAGCTGTGGGTTCCTCCCCTCAGATGATGATTCATAACATGTTTATCATCACGATCCTCTAAATAGAAATTCCACACAAATTCCGATCATTGCGAAAGCGAAGGAAATGCAGGAGATCCACGTGTGCGACGTCATCTACCTCAAACGGACGTCATCATCCATGCGTAGGCTTCG
>JAULAV010003794.1:0-25012 GCA_030789695.1 Scilla litardierei
ACGTACAATATAGATGTAGGGTCTAACATTTCTATAAGTCAGTCTCAGCTTATTCCAATCTTCTTGTGTCAATATGTCAAGTACATACTGACACCCTAAGTCTCTATATAGTCGATTAAATCAAAACGGTTTTGATTCAATGTTTTATATAGATGATTCAAGAATGGTGCACCCGAGATTTTTTTCATCATTTCCAACAACCACACCTTAGGCATCAACTAAGTATAAGTCTATGGAAAAATTTCATCAAATTAAAACCTACTCTACTCAATTCGTTCAATCATGACTTGTGCTTTCAATGATGTCACAAACTAATCTAAACCTTCTTGAATATAAGTCCACGGAATTATGCACTAAGTTCACAAGTGGCATATTAAAGTTGATGTCATGAAAAAAACGAATAATACGGGCATGCCAATCACAACTTCAGGAGTTTGAACTAAGCATTGGTCGACTCCTGCAAGCTAGAAATGAAGCATATGCATGCAACTCCTCTAAGCTAGAACGAAGCATTATCCTCAATGCGATAGGAAATATGGAGCGAGAATATAAACGAGGGGGGACGGGGGGGAGCATAAACCAGTGACACAAACTGATGTGATCATTACTTATGAGAGGAGGAGGATGCGCAAGCATGAGGTTCACGTGCCACGGAAGCCCAAGGAGTAAAATTGCTATGCACACTACAAGTCGGTGAGTAATTACTTTATGCACTTCGGGTGGGAATAAAAGAGGCCAGCCGGCCATAGTTTTGTTTTATTGGATATTTTGAGTGATTGTTCTTCCAATTTTCCTAGAGAGATCTAAAAGAGGGTTAGGCTTCTTCCTTGCAAAAGTTAGGAGAGGGATCTACTCTACAAAAAGAGATCCATTTATCTTATCTTGTTATCCTTGAATGTTATTCCAATAAAAAATTCCCACTTTAACCCTATTTTGTGTCCTAGTTTGTATCAAATTGGTAAGAGCATCGGATCCATGGCGAGAACAAGGCAGATGAAAAGGATCGAGAGGTGTTGGAAGAGAAGATCGGAGACGAAATCGCGGAACGAAAGAAGTAGATCGAAGGATTGATGCCTGATTTGAATGAAGATTTTAGTGCTTCAATGGAGGCGAACAAGTTGGAGATGATGAAGGAATTCAAGGACGCGATTGCAGAAGGAACAAAGGAGATCTTGAGGGCTCTTTCGCAACGAGATCCATCGTCATCCACTTCAGATCCGAATCACCAATCAGATCTGGCTTCGAAAGCCCCTCCGACCACGAAAGATAAAAGGAAGCGCTATATCTCGAATGATGTGGGGATGTCTTGGAAGAAGGATTGATCTTCGACAAGGAAAACCAACTCATCGTGTTTGGCAAAAAGACACATCGACACAATGGAGCACTAGACGAGCCGTGCGAGGTCAGAAGAGGGAGGACGGAGGCATGTCGGCTGTGCCAGGGCATTTCGCCAGCCCTGGCGCACCGCCAGGGACACTCCGGGCGAACCTGCCGGGGCCCTCTCGGACCCCAGGCGGGCCGCACGCGGAAGGAGATACCCCAGATCATCGCTAGGGCCGTGATGATGACTGGACAGGTTTCGACGGGGGCCCAAAGGGCCTCGGAGAGCGTTGGGAGCATGAGCAGGGCACGTGGCTGTATCGACATGGAGTAGATGAATTTCAGGGTGCTGATTTTGAGTTCGGAGAGCGTCGTGGACACCGGGAGGCTGATATAGTAAATGGAAGGGGCCGAGGGCAAGGGTCGGAGTATGAGGAGTTTGCGCGGTACCATGAGGATGGCGGTGATGGTGCTTATGACGTTGGCGGGCACGAATGGAGGGATGTTGGGTGGCTAGCCAATGAGAGGGCTAGGTTTGGAGATCCCCAAAGATAGCAGCACCAGGAGCGATATGGAGGAGGAGATCCTCGTGCTGATGAGAGGATACGGAAGCTGAAGATGCCCCTCTTCAAAGGTCGTGACGCATCTGGGTGGATCTACAAGGCGGAGAGATATTTTGAGTTGACACGGCTGACAGAGGCGGAGAAGCTGAAGGCGATTGAGATTTACTTGGTGGGAGATGCCTTTTCATGGTACATATGGAGGGAGCAGGAGAGACCTGCGAGGCCATGGGGCGAGTTTAAGGAGATCTTGTTGCACCGTTTCAGGGAGACACAAGGGGAAGGTGCATACGACCAGCTGCATGCCATCAAGCAATATGGGTCTGTGCGTGACTATATCAAGCAGTTCGAGGTGCTTGCGAGCAGGGTGCGAGGAATGCCGACAGAGTCTATGGATGGATTTTTCTTGGATGGGTTGAAGCATGCTATCAAGGCAAAGCTTCGAACCTATATGCCCAGATGACTATTAGAGCAGATGGATTTGGTACAGTCGGTGGAGGATAGACTGACCGATCATCGCCGTACCAGAGGGACTGGGGAAGGGAATTATACTTGTCCTCAGGCCGTGACAGGGGCCAACAGGGAGCGTCTGGTGGGACCCCGCTAGTGGGTGAAGGGCTGGCGAGACGAGACCGACGAGACCTTACAAGAGGATGACAGAGGCTGAGATGCGGGATATGAGGACAAAATGGCTGTGTTTTAAATGCGACGAGAGATTCACTCCGGGCCACAAATGGCACAACCATACTATTCAGGTTTGCGAAGTATTTGAGGGGGATGTAGAAGAAGAGGAGGTTGTGGAGCTGGAGGCTGAGGGAGAGGTAGAGGTTGAGCCACTACTTTTGGAGGCAGCTGAGGTTTTGCTCAGTTTTATAGCAGGGTTCACACAGGTCCACACCATGAAGTTGGCAGGCAGAGTTCGGGGCTTGGATGTGGTGATTCTGATCGATAGTGGGGGCTACACACAATTTCGTGTCCCCTAAGGTGATTGAAAAGCAGGGGCTACACCTCGCAAATACGGAGGTATTTGGGATCGTATTGGGCAATGGCAAAGCGGAGCAGAGTAGAGGCATCTGCAGAGACCTGACGGTGTCCATTCAGGGGGTGTTGATTACTGGTGACTTCTTGCCTTTAGCATTGGACAATGTTGATTTGATTTTGGGGATGCAGTGGCTTCAGACATTGGGAGAGACTAAGTTCAATTGGAAGCTGCTGAGGATGGAGTTCCAAGTAGAGGGGAGGAAGGTGGTTTTGCTTGGGGACACGGACCTATGTTGCACATCAGTATCATATAAGACCATGGCCAGGACCCTTTAAATGGAAGGTGGATGATTCTTGGTGGAGCTTCAGGGACTGGCGACAGAGGATGTAGCTGGTACAACATCGGTGCCTAGGGACTTAGAGCAGGTGCTGAGCAGATATGTTGAAGTGTTCCAGTGTCTTAGCGGTCTTCCACCACCGTGAGACCACGAGCACTCCATCGTTCTGAAGGAGGGAGTGTCTCCTATTAGTGTGTGTCCTTATCGGTACCTCCAGGTGGAGAAGGACGAGATTGAGATGCTAGTTGAGGAGATGCTGCAGGCGGGCATCATACAGCCCAGTGTCAGCCCATTTTCGAGCCCGGTGTTGCTGGTAAAGAAGAAAGACGGGAGCTGGCGCTTTTATGTCGATTACTGGGCTCTGAATAAAGAAACTGTATCAGACAAGTTTCCTATTCCGGTGATAGACGAGCTGTTAGACGAGTTGCATGGGCCTGTTGTGTTCTCCAAACTTGATCTAAAGTCTGGTTACTACCAGATACGCATGAAGGCAGATGACGTACAGAAGACGGCTTTCAGAACTAACGAAGGCCATTATGAGTTACTGGTCATGCCATTTGGTTTGACAAAAGCCCACGCCACCTTGCAGTCCCTGATGAATAGGGTGTTTCGGCCCCACATGTGGAGGTTCGTGCTTGTCTTCTTCGATGATATTCTGGTTTTTAGTAGATCTCTACAAGAGCATGTAGAGCACTTTGAGGTAGTGATGAAGGAGCTTCGGAATCATCAGTTGCATGCGAACCGAAAGTACCTTTTCGGTCAGGTGCAAGTTGAATACTTGGTACATGTAGTGTCCGCTGAGGGGGCGGCCGCAAATCGGGGGAAGATTGCCGCTATGCTGAATTTCCTTGTCCTATGACTTTGCGAGCCTTGTGAGGATTCCTTGGACTGACAGGGTACTATCGAAGATTCATTAGCAGGTATGTGACTATTGTGTGGCCGCTAACGGAGCAGCTGAAGAAGGATAGTTTCAGTTGGGAGAGGAGGCTACCTGGGCATTTGAGGCCCTTAAGTTGGCTATGACGACGGTTCCAGTTCTAGCACTACCTGATTTTAGCAAACCGTTTGTCGTCGATTCGGATGCTTCAGGAATGGGTTGGGGGCCGTCCTGATGCAGGAGCAGAGACACATTGCTTACTTCAACCAGGTGTTGTCTGCGAGAGCACGACTGAAGTCTGTTTATGATAGGAAACTGATGGCGATTGTCCTCGCGGTGCAGAAGTGGCGACCCTACTTGGTAGGGCATTTATAGTGAGGACAGATCAGCGGAGCTTGAAATACCTACTGGAGCAACACATGGTGGCGGAGGAGCACCAACGATGGTTGTCTAAGTTGAGCGGGTACAAGTTTGAGATTCACTACAAACCCGGCTTAGATAACAAGGAGGTAGATGCGCTATCTCGCATGGATGAGATGGTACAGATTTTGGCTATCTCGGGGCCAGTGTTACTTAATGGGGACTCCCTCCTACGGGAGATTAAGGTAGATGAGGAACTAACGCGGATTCGGGAAGCATTGGCACATAACTCGAGTGACTACCCGGGTTACTCAGTAGAGGGTGGAAAGCTGCTGTATTAGGGGCGTTTGGTGATTCCACGGGAGTCGTCGCACATTCCGCTCCTTTTTCGGGAGTTCCACTACAGCACAGTGGGAGGACACTCAGGGGTACCCGACGTACCAGCGGATGTCACAAGAGCTTTATTGCCCAGGTATGCAGAAGAATGTGGTCCAGCTAGTGGCAGGTTGTGACGTTTGCCAACGTCATACGTACCAGGCTACAGCTCCCACCAGACTTTTACAGCCTTTGGCACTATACGAGATGGTGTGTGAGGATATCTCGATGGACTTTATTGATGGGCTACCAAAGTCTGAGGGGTTCATGGTCATTTTTGTTGTGGTGGATCGCCTCAGTAAGTACGCTCATTTCGTGCCTCTTCGACATCTGTACACGGAGATGACGGTTGCAGCAGCATTTCTGAAGGAGGTTGTTCGGCTACACAGGTGCCCAGCGTCCATTGTCTCTGACATGGACATTATTCAGTATTCATGAGTACTTTTTTGGAGGGAGCTGTTCAGAATGCAAGGGACTACGCTCAGTCGGAGCACAACCTACCACCCCCACACCGACGGGCAGACGGAGGTGTTAAATAGGAGCTTGAAGACTTACTTACGGTGTTTTGCATCGGAGTCACCTAGGCAGTTGGCGACATGGCTACCTTGGGCAGAATATTGGTACAACACCTCCTACCGTTCCGCTGCGCGTATGACTCCGTTCAAGGTCTTATATGGCAGAGAACCTCCACACTTGGTTCATTATAGCCAGGAAGATACACCAGTGTCTGAGTTGGAGCAGCAGTTGATGGAGCGTGACAGAGTACTGGAGGAGTTGAAGCAACATCTGAGGCGGGACCATCGGATCATGAAAGGTAAGGCAGATAAGCACCACAAGGACGTAGAGTTTAAGGTGGAAGACATGGTCTATTTGAAGCTGTGTCCTTACCGACAGAGTTCAGTAGTGCAGAGGCGTAACGCCAAGCTAGCAGCGTGCTAATATGGCCCTTATGAGATTGGGGTGAGGGTGGGGAATGTAGCTTACAGGCTGCGGCTGCCTCCTACTTTTGATATACATCCAGTGTTCAATCTGTCGCAGTTGCGAAAGGCGATCGGGGACCATTCAGCGTCAGCTATCTTGCCCCATACATTGACAGAGGACATGGGGGTACTACTAGAGCCAAAGGCGGTCAGGGGGTCCGCCAGATTCGATCTGGATCTTCGAAGGTGCTGATTCAGTGGAGTGGGCTACCAGATAATAAGGCGACGTGGGAGCCTTTCGATACGATCTTCAGGCAGTTTATAGACTTCCACCTTGAGGACAAGGTGGCCCTCTTGGGGGAGTAATGATGCGATCATTACTTATGAGAGGAGGCGCAAGCTTGAGGTTTACGAGCCATGGATGCCCAATGAGTAAAATTGCTGGGCACACTACAAGTTGGGGAGTAATTATTTTATGTACTACGGGATGGGAATAAAAGAGGCCAGCCGGTCCTAGTTTTGTTTTATCGAATATTTTGAGTGATTGTTCTTCCAATTTTCCTAGAGAGATTTAGAAGAGGTTTATGTTTTTTCCTTGCAAAAGTTAGGAGAGGGGTATCTACTCTACAAAAAGAGATATATTTATCTTATCTTGTTATCTTTGATTGTTATTCCAATAAAAATTTCCATTTTTACCCAATTTTGTGCCCAGTTCGTATTACAAATGTGGGAAATTGAAGTGAGAAAAAAGGAGCGAGTATACCCAAGTTTTGTGGAGGCTTGTCGTAGAGGTCGTGGAATGGAGTGAGGGATTGAATTTGGGATGATTAAACAGGGGACTCGATTGTATCACTCTTGCATCAAGAATAAGAAGTATTTAGTCTTCATTAAAGTATGTGTTTTCTTTTCCTCCTTTTTTGAATAATAGAAATGAGAGAAAAATAAATGAAAATCTAAACAAAAACTTGGGTTGCCTCCCAAGAAGCGCTCTTTTAAAGTCATAAGCTTGACTCTTGCAATGGTTAAACGGCGGATCACGAATATTTATTTGTGGATGAAGCTGCTCAAATAGTTATTTGCGCTCCTTGACGAGCATCTTCATTCAACCAGCAACTTGTAGCCAATTGACACAACCAATCAAATCTCAGTCACATGTGAATCTGTGTCCTGTGGGAGATTCATTGTCAAAATAATTTGTGCATACTTGCCCATCTAAATAAGCTTCATCACAAATGGTTATCAAAAAAATAAAAGAATGTATTGCTATGTGACGATTGTGAATCTAAATGATATGGAACTACAATCCCATATTTGAAAATGATGGCAGTGTTTGGATAAGAACTTCCCAAAAATGGATCGATAGGCTCTGGTTGATCGGGATCTCTGGAGGGAGAATTGGTCGCATAGAGAATTCTAGAGGAGAAGGCAGCTCAGGCTCAATATAGACCATCTTGTAATTGCTTTTACTTGCCTCATCCTCATTATCAGTGTATATGAGCTCTGCAATCCCCCCGTGCTCTGCGGTTCTTCATGAAAGTGCTCATAAACGATGGTATGGTGCGCATCCTGAGGTAAAGTAAATGATAGTTGCTGAGCTGAATAAGCGGGAAGGCATGATTCGGGCTCCATCATGGTTTGTACGCTTTTTCCCTCGCATGCATCATTCTCATCGTTATAGAAGTAAAAGACTTTCAGCAGTCCCTCCAATGCTCTTATATACATCAAGATGGGGGATGAATCAGATGGGAAACATGGCTCATGTTCCTCAATGTCACCAATCTTGCTCTCGTATTCACTCCTCTCCATCTCCTCCTCATTAATATAAGATTGCATCGTGTTTCCCTCGTGGCTAACACGCACCTCATCATCCATCTTTTCATGCTCATCAAAATATAGACGCGTCGCCCCCTCCACTTGGCTCTAGTGCATCCTATCACACTGTTCTTCTTGATCTTCCACATGGTCATAATGGAATGAGCCTCAGATGGCTCCTTAGGTTGGTTCTTTAGGTTGGTTCTGGACCTGCTGGGATTTCACGAGCTGCTGGATTTGATCCCGAACGAGTTGACTAAGCCGCTGGAGCATGTCATGCGACTAGGTCGTGCTGCCTAGCTCCTACTGGATTGCATCTCCAGAACTCAATGAATAATCAGCTGTGTTGTGGAAGTAGTCGTCCTTTTTTCTTTGGGTGGTTATGAAAATTTCCAAGAGGGTATCTATGTTGGATTTTTGTGGTGGGGGTGGCACAGTCGGCTCATACTCTGCCAGGCTCTGCAAATGTCACCATGCATCCTCGGTCGTGTAAGTAAAGAATTCTACATTGCCCATATTCTGCACAAAGTCCCGTGTAAGAGGCTTCAACATTGTGGAGAAGATCTGAAGAAAATGGTCCTGATGGAAGCCATGGTGTAGGCATCCAAGAACTAAATCGTGGAACCTCTACCAAGTCTAATAGTAGGCCTCTCCGTCAACTGTACAAATTTCGACATATGTTGCTCAAATACATGCTGCCCATGTTCCTGTCATTGGTTGTTGTATATGGCGCTAAGTTGCACGATGCTTAACCCTTGCGTCTGCGAAGCGTCAAATTGATACTCGCTAAATAATTGCCCCTACATACTATAATCTCCATAACTCGGAACAACCGTCGTACCAGAGATACACGCTCCAGTTCCCATCTGAGCAATCTGACGTGAGATGTCATCCATACACTCTGTCATTCCTTCTCGTCTTAACTTCCTTCGTCTCCCAGCGTCCAGTCTCCTTGCATAAGCCTCGATCTTAGGTGCAAGATTCTGGGTTTGCATGCTTATACAAGGAAGAGAGAAACTAGGATAACATCGTCAGTAAAACGAGAAGAAAAGAAAAAGAAAAACAAAAACAAAAAGAAAGCATAGTCTAATAAATCCAAAATTAAATCAATATTAATCCGATTGCCTTCTCGACAACGGTGTCAAAATCTTGTTGTCAGTATGGTGAGAGTAATACTAATGAATTTATCAAGATGAGAAATTGCTAGGGCTAGGTATCCCCAATATTATGAATTAATTATAGGATTGATCTAATTTCTCAATTTATCGAATTAATGCCTTGGGTGAGATATTCGGACTAATTCCCAACCCTCGTTCTTGCCATTTCTCATGGGAGAACTCGGATCAAAGTCGAGTGTCTCTAAACTATGTCTCCAATTTCACGTTGGTAACCCTAATTAAGTTGTTCTAATTAATCCGGGTCCAGTGTCTCGTTGTAATCCTAGATTAATAGAAAATTAATCTATCATTAATGTGCATCGAACCAAAACCTGATTTATCATCGGTGATTATGGTTATATGGTAAATCCATGGCTAAACTAATATTAAGTGCATACAAGACTAAACCCTAGCAATTAATTCAATAAATCAATATGTGAGTGATCAATCCATACAATTAATCACAATAGGGTTTAATTTAACCCTAAGCAAAGATACTCACAAGACATAGCAAAATCAATCAAACAATTCATATGAAAGAGCATAAAGATAAAAAGAAAGATGATAAAATTGTTACTAATATTGACGAACACAAGAGAATCCAATCCTGGAACACAAAAGAAATCAATAAACTGGCTTCGAAAGCTCCAAGAGTATTCACCAAAAATACAGAGAAAAGTCCAAGAAAAAATGTCTCTAACTTAATTACAAAGATCGGTTTAAATACACTCTCAAAAACCCTAAGCAAATCGGGCCTAGAATTTGGAAAAGTCGGGTGGCGCACGCACGTGCAACAAGTTGCACGGCTGTATTGGCACTGTGTAGGAAATAGCCAAAGTTAATGTTTGCGTTGCACGGTTGTGCTGGATGGGCGCACAGCCGTGTCGGCTCCTACTCCTGCATCAAAGATTCATAGTTACTGTTTCATTTGCACGGACGTGCCACTTTGGTACTTGGATAGCATATTCTGATACGTCTGCACGGTTGTGCGGCTCCTTGCACGTCCGTGTTGTCCTGTTTTCTCCCCCATTCTTCATTTTTTTCTTCTTCAAGCTTCGTAATATCTTCTTCCTCGGTACCCCCATCACTCCCTTGCATCGTTTGGCGTGATTTGGCCCTAAAATACACGAAATACATCCCGAGAATGAAATGAAACAAAATAGCCGGTAATGCATGATGAATTGGAACAATGCATGAAAAATTCCTAGCGAAATGATGCCAAAAACCATGCAAAATATGCATACAACAATTTGATTTTTGGTGTGACCATGTGAGTAGCGTAATTTCCTAATTGGTTAATGGATTTGGGTTTACTGGAGTTCACTGAGGTTTAGAAAAATCATGATGGGATTTAATTTTGAAACTGAGTTTTTGGTAGGCTTTGGATGATATAGAATAGAAGAATGCATGAGAGGAGATTATGGGTTCCTATCACCTGTTAACTAAGTTGGGAAAGAAACATTCATCATTCTTAAGAAGTTTCCATAACTTCAGATCGTAATTTAAAGTTATCAGTCAACTTCTGACTTTCTTTCTCTTTTAGTTGTTGAGTAGGCCTTTTACATAATTCTGTTGCTCGAAACAATCAAGGGTATTTTGCATAATTCTGCTATCAGCTAATAGTCTTCTTTCATTTTTCTGTAGCTCTGTGGTAGAGATCCAAATTACTAGATTGATTTGGGCTTGAATTTTGTGTTTAATTAGGATTTGATTTTTGAATTTCTATTTTATATTATTTTATTTTTTATTCGAGTAAATACGAATAGGATTAGGAAAAATTGTAAGTTTATATAAAGGTCTTAGACTTGTTTTTTTCAAGCAATTGAATCAATGAAAAGATAAATTTCCTCAAAACATGTGAAAGGTTCCCCCTCCTTAGTGAGAAGTATCGAACACTTTTGGTGAGAAGCCAAGAACCTTTATTTATCTAGTTCATTCCTAAATCATCCATCAAAATCCCTAAAATCCACCACATACTGCATCAATTTGATATGAGAGCCGATGATCCCATATTCGCTCTTTTCAATTTCGAGATCCACAAAAAAATTTAAAGTCATCGAAAAATCTCAAAAACCCCTTCTTTCAGTCGCCACATTCCTCTATAAAAAACTAAATCAAAATCCAGCTTCTCTCTTTTCGATTTACAATTCCACAAATAATTCACCAAACTCTAATCCAAAAATCCCTCAGCCACTACCCTCTTCTGCCAGCTTCTACCCTAACCCTAGTTTCAAGATCCCACAGTCACCCTCCACGCCCAAACCCTAACCTCTGATCCCATCGCAACCTCGGTTGAGTTTTCCAGCAATTGAAAGCGACAATGCTATCGATGAAGCCCTCCATGACCTGGAGTCAACTGCTAGTCTTGCCGTCGTCGATTCACGCGGCACCGTCGATCAGTGGCGCCACCTCCACATCGCTCTAACACGTTCAACAAGCTCCTATGCACTCGACGACACTTTCCCCACCATCCGGATCTCTGCGAACTACCATCGTCAATATCGCGAATTTTGCTGGCGCCACTACCAGCATCGGTTGGGCCCATCAACCTCCGCATCGTATTCCTCTCTTTCGGGAGAAGCCACAGCAATAAACAGCATGTCGAAACGCTGTCGAAATCGCCAGAAAAGGGCGTCGGCATCGACCAAGACGACGGTGCTGCAGTGGTCGAGCCGACCTCGAGTGCTATCGAGCCGGCTCCATTCAGTTGGTTGACTCGGTCGTCTACGGCTCAGCCTGAACCAATAGACCAATTAATGGGTCCACAATGAACTGGGCTCAACAATGTAGCTTGGTATTTTATGAGGATTTTTGTTAGGTTCTCTGGAATTTTCTGTGCAGCCACACAATTTTGATGATTCTGGATCCATCTGAAGCCCAAATTCAGTGTCATTCGCGCTAGTGTATAGTTGACCTAGCCAACTTTGCATAGGTATCATTCGTGCAAGATCTGCTCTAAATTATGGGATATGATTACTACGTTGATTACTACATCTATTACTACTAGGGCCATTCTATTTGAAGAATGTATAATCGGGTCATATACTTTTATGGCTTTAAGTACATGTATGGATATGATGATTGGATATCTCGTCCATATCGTTTCTTCTCATGTTAAGTTTTCAGGGAAACAAAAATATACATATACATATCACGTATTCAAAGGGGAAGTGGGATCTTGGTATATGCATCTTCTATGTCATAGTCGTCGATGGTCAGGGTTCAAACTCCGTCTTTAAGATAGCTATTCTTCCAAGTATCATTGTGTTCCACAGACACCCAACATGTTTTTAGAAATATGGTCAGTTAAAAAGAGACGAATTCTTCAAGAGATGGAACAATGGTGGAAGGAGCAACAAAGTAAACTCAAGCCAAAGCCCGCGATAGAGAATGATTAAACACTTGAGGCAAAGTGTAAGCTTGAACATAAGCTGAAGCCCGATCCTGACCAAGAGGTTAAGACAAAAGGTGCGCCTAAACTGACTTGGAGCCTGCGCTTGGATTAAAATCTGAACCCGACTGGGAGCCTGCGCCATTATTGAAGCCCCAACAAGAGTCCAAGCCCGAACAAGAGAGTTTGATTCAGTGTTGCATTCTGATACAGAGACACCTTGATCCAACACTACAATTCGAAGCCAGAGCTTTGTCTAGAGCCGTCAGTTGAGCCTCCATCAGAACTGTCAAAAGAAGCATCGCTAGATTCGATTAAGCACATTGAGTTTGTAATCTCAGATCCTTCTCTCATTGCCAACAAACATGTGCTGAATGCTTTTCCATTTTTCATGAATTGAAAGAAATTATCAGAGCATGCTCATCTGCCCATCTGCATCATATCACACTTCAAGGTTAGTGCATGCATCTTCTCCAACTGCAGAGGACTATTGATTTCTATCCAGTTGTGCTACTTTTGCCGTCCATCAGGTGGTGAAGTTCTCAAGCCGGGGATGATGATATGTATTCAAATTCCTAGATCAAGCCCAATTGGACTTTTATTCGGATTAGATTTTTGTAATTGATTTGGGCTTGATTTTGTATTTAATTAGGATTTGATTTTTGTATTTTTATTTTATTTTACTTTATTTGAGGAAAGACAAATAGGATAGGAAAAATTGTAACCATATATAAAGGCTTTAGACTTTTTTCAATCATTGATTGAATCAATGAATCAGTGATAAGATAAATTTTCTCTAAACTTGTGAAACGTTCCACCTTTTTAGTGAGAAGCCTCGGAAACCCTTGGTGAGAAGCCAAGAACCTTTATTTTTCTAGTTCTTCCTCAAATCCTCCATCAAAACCCCTAGAATCCACCACGTCTTGTGTCACTCTGTCTTTGTAGTTATTTGTTAAAACAGTTGATTTTTGTATGCTATAAAAATATTATGTTTATACCATTTTTTTCCCTTTCAAAAGGCATTTTCTTCCCATGCAGATTAGAACAAATGTGCGGTCCAGTGGAGGCATAGGTCAGGTCTGTGAGGTGACGTGTGGTGGTAATGCCCTGAAATTCTATTCAGCTATTCGAATGAGAGTTACAAGAAGAAACCTGCTGCACAGCGAAGATAAGGTCCATTCCAAATTGTTCAATTCTTTTTCTTGTTTACAATTTCTTTTCTCTTCTTTCTAGAGAAACTAACACTATTCCATTTATATGATTTGCATTGACAAGTAGTGGCTACAATTAGCAGTGTAGTGTTGTATTCAATGTGTTTTCATTGCAAATTGCAGCATATACTTCATTGTCTATGATTAAGTGAACTGCATGTAGAGCTGCTGCTTCATTGAACAAAATTAAGATTGATTATGTGATTTTTTTGCAAATTACTCAATAAGCTTTAATTTATTAGATACAATTTCTTCATACAGAAACGAGTTTTGTGAGCATAGAGTGTGGGACACGGCAATTGCCCAAAATCTAGATACATGGAAACTTCATATGTATTTTCATTCTGAATAGGTTGTATACGGGTATGCTTGTATGCACTGGTGGTTATTCATATGTGCAAGAACCTTATTTTAATAAAATGATCTCTAAAACAATTAGCTCGGGTGAAAAAGGAGGCATAAAATTCTCCTTATACATATTGTATGCGTAACATTTTACACATCCTTTAAGTGCCAGATACGGAGGAGCACATGTCAGGTCTAGGCACATCGGATATGCCAATTTTTGGTTGGGGAACTGTCCTGCATATCATAGTTTATAAGTTGGATTTCTGACTTAATTATTTTGCTTTCGTTGCAGGTGGCATACATGCACAAACCACTAATAACTTGTATACATAATTGTTGTTTTTAAATTGTCAGCTTACCTTTTGATTTATAGATAAATCCCAAACCGTTAAAAAAACTAGAGAAATTTGTTTCTAAGTGTCAGTCCTTTCGTTTCCATGATATCAGGCCTACACAATGAAATCAAGCCTACAATTTTATGTTCTATGCTTGAGTTATTAATCTTGTTTTGCGAGGAATTGTGGATAGTGTTTCGTTTTCTTCTGTTTAAACATTTTCTTTTTGATAAATCGGTGAGTTAGGAAGACTCCCTGCATTTCATTAATCAGGGGTTAATGAACCAAGGTATCCAAACCAAGTGCCAACAAAAGAACCAAACTACCAGAACAAATGGGGGAATGGGAGCGCAACAGTTCCCATAATACAGATTGTTAAGACTTAAGGGATCCTGTGTTATAACTTATAAGAATAGTCCTACATTGGAAATACAAGAAAAAGTGAATGACTGATAGATCCGGCCCAGTAGGGGCATATTTTGGGTGATTTTGTGTTATTTTATTAGTGTAGGGGCATTTGGGTAATTAGGCAATTAGATAGATTATTATAAAAGGGGAGGGAGGCCGGCCGGCCCTATGCATGTGAGTTTTGATTATTTTGATAAATCGGAGAGATAGTTCTTCGTTCTAAGGGAGGGTGCGAACGTCCACCACAATCGGCGTCTTGGGAGAGCGGACACCTCTACAATTGTGGTCAAGTTATCCTTTTATTTCAGTTTTTATCTAATAAAATTTCAGATCTCGTTTGGTTCCTATCAAATTGGTATCAGAGCTCGTCAATCCATGACGGCGGCAACGAGATCCAAGGAAAAAATCGAATCTTTGGAGGAAAGTAAGACGGCGAGATCATGGAATTGAAGAAGGCCATGGAGGAACTTAGGGTTTCGGCGGAAAGGACAAGGCGGTGACGACACAGATTTGACGGCATGGAGAAGACCCTAGCCTAGATCGTGCAACACATCGCAAGGCTCGTGGCGGTGATTCAAGCAAAAGAGGGTGAAAACCCTAATCCGGTGAAAAGGTGACACATTTGGAGAAAGAAAAAGGAAAGGTGGAAGCTTTTGAATAGGGGAGGCTTTCCAATACCGACGACTGCTTCAAGGAAGACGAGGAGGCTACGATGCATGACGATGACTTCGGAAGCCCTAGAAGGCCAAGGCGTGGCCCGAAGACACGCGGCGGAAACCAAGGGGCTGTCGCCCCTTGTAGACCACCCCGGGGGTTGGCAAGGGGCGCCAGCGCCTTAAGAGGCTCCTGCAGGGACCGTCGCCCCTTGCCAAGCCCTCCCAGGACCTCGGCAAGGGGGCGACAGCTGCTTCTTCAGGGGCAGACGCCCTTTGTCAAGTCCCCTGGGGGCCCCAGCAGGGGGCGACAGCCCCAACAGGGGCCCCAGCAGGGGCCCCAGCAGGGGCCGCCGCCCCTGACTGAGAGCCCCTGGTGGCTTCGGCAAGGGGCAGCGGCCCCTAAAGGGACCCCCGCAGGGGCCATCGCCCCTGACTGAACCCCCACAGGGCGTATGTGACATGTTTGGGCATTCCCGAGCCCTGAATCAGCAACCCGCAGGCATGTTTGGGCGGCGAAACAGTGTTAGCGATGATTCAAGAAGACGACGAGGGCCCCAATGCCAACATGTGATGCACTACGATGACGACGACCCTCCAGATTACTATGGGAGCTCGACGAGAATTATGAGTTTTGAGAGCCTCACGAACCCTGTTATAGTGCACAGAGGCAACCACGCCCACCCCCTACTTATGGGAACTATGAAAGAGATGATGGCAGATGAGGGGATTGGGAGAGAGAAGATCAGGGCTTCTACGCAGGCGGCGAAGATCGAGGAGACGATGAGGATTGTGATGGAGGTCCACAGAGGGGATATGAGTGGCATCAGGAGAGGGTGCAGTATTATCATCAGCCCAGACACGCAGGAGGGTGAGGGGACAAGGGGACCTTCGCGGTGGACATGTTGCGGAAACTGAAGATACCTGTAATCGAGGGGGATGATCCGGTGGCATGGTTTTATAGGACGAAGAGATTTTTTCGGGTCTTACGCATGATGAAGGAGCAGAAGCTATAGGCAGGGGCGGTATGCTTAGATCGAAAGGCCCTCGGGTGGTACCAGCGGAGGGATGAGAGGCGGTCGTTTCGCTCGTGGGAGGAGATCAATGAGGGATTGATGGAGAGATTTTGTGATACTCATCTAGGGAACTTGCGGGAGCATCTACTTTTCCTCAGGCAGGATGGCTCGGTGAGGGACTATATGGAGAGGTTTGATGCACTGTTAGGGCAAGTGCGGGAAGTTTCCGATGAGATGATGGAGAGCACCTTCATGAAGGGGATGAAGACCACTATTTGCACCGAGATGCGCATACAGAAGCTACAAGATTTGATGGAGGCCATGGAATATGCTCAGATGGTGTAGGATCACCTAATGGAGACAGAGATCTGGTGAGATTGGGAACGGCTTATCTTCCCACAACCAGCCCACGATTGGGGGACAGCAGAAGGCATCGACACTGACAGACTCAGCCAATTAGGAGAAGAGCGGGCTGCCACTGTAAGGAGCACAGATTCGAAAGATGCGGAGGCAAGGATGGGTGAGAGGAGGCAGAAGGGGATGTGCTTCAGATGCGATGAGAGGTTCACCCCGGGGTACCATTGCAGAGTACATAAGCTCCAGATACTGCTAGTGGATGATGACGAGGAGGATGTAGTGGAGGATGAAGAGGATGTAGTGGATGACGACCACCACTTGGAGTAGGACCTCCATAGACTTCTTGCACCACCTTGAAGACAATGTGGTTTTCGGATAGATCCGGCCCAGTAGGGGCATATTTTCGGTGTTTGTGTTATTTTATTAGTGTAGGGGTATTTGGGTAATTAGGCAATTAGATAGATTATTATAAAGGGTAGAGAGGCCGGCCGGCCCTAGGCATGTGAGTTTTGATTATTTTGATAAATCGTAGAGATAGTTCTTCGTTTTACGGGAGGGTGCGGACGTCCCCTACAATCGACATCTTGGGAGAGCGGCCACCTCTACAATTATGGTCAAGTTATCCTTTTATTTCAGTTTTATCTAATAAAATTTCAGATCTCGTTTGGTTCCAATAAAGGACATATAGGCTAGCTTACACTTTTGGATTGGAGTGTTTCAACCTGGATTATGCCCCTATTGGTTTGACTTGTCATGGGACCCCTAAACAGTTTTAACATGTTATCATAGCCACCCACCCTTTGATTTCACACAAAAAGAAAAGTCAGTTATTTTATCATGATACAAAGTTATTTGGAGAATCCTATTGTCGTTAGGTATATTCTAAGATCTTACTATACAAACTCAAGGTGAATAGTTTGAAGGAGGATGTTAATAGCTCATTTGTTTTAAAAGTAGTTAACATCTGAAATGCAAAAAAGTGAAGGACATATATTGAACGTGATGCCTCTACCTAATGCTTTTCGGTTAGAGCAACTTAACCAAGAGTATTGTTTTGCTGGTTTGACTTATCATGGGACCTCTAAACCTCTATATAGGCATGGCACCACAGTACTCGATAAAATTGCAGAATTATACATTACCCACACAACAGATACTCTACATCCCTAACTGACAGAAAGGGAAAGCACGGGAAGAACAAACCTTATGTAGGAAGTGTCACGATCAACTAATTATAATTTGATCCATTTATTGTTGGGGCATCTATCTAGGTCAGCCGTTGGCTGTAGGGTGGGCAGGGGGCGAAGGGGTGATACAGCCTTGATATCATCCCACAAGAAACATGCTCATAGATGAAATTCGTCCATCATCAAATTAAAAATTTGTAGTACTAATCTGGTAGATGCATTAGAAGTTTTGGTATGTCGCCTTTATTACTAATTCTGTTGTTACTTGTCCAGAGAGCCCAACATAAAGTTGTTGCTAGCATGTCAACAAACACGAGCAATTTTGGGAATGAAAGGTCTTCACCAACTCAATTAGATCTCGGGACAAGTGGTGGGTCCTACCATTAGCCTAAATACCTTGAGAATGCACTGCCATAAACCTTTAGCCATATAGCAAAAAAGAAAGATGATGTCCACTGATTCTGTCGGACTACCACAAAGGGCACATTTGTTGAGTCCTTGCCATTGCCATTGCCACACATTATTACAGGCAAGCCATATGAAGCATTTGATTTTAGATGGGGCATACTGAATGAGCCTGAGGGGGAAGACGCCCTCTCAAGCATATGGTCTGATAAAACTACTTGACTGAAAGCTATGTTCATAAGTTTGTCATGCATTCTTGTTTTCCTTCTTTTTGTTGTTCTGGGATGTTTATGAAGTTTGCTATTATGAAGCCATATAAGTCTACTGTGATTTGCGATCCAGTCGTTGAGTCATCTTTATGCTAAAGCATACTGATGAAGTCATCACCTACCAGCGGCGGCGGCGCAAGACGGATCATGGAGCAATTAATTAGGCCATGTGCAATTTTTGCGAAGATTTTGGGTGTTTTTGCAAAGTTTAGGTTTTTGGGGGGTTAATTCTAAATTGGGCCAGATATGCCCTCTTTTATGTTTGACAAAGGACTTCATCTCCATTGTGCTTGTTTTAAGAGTAAACCCCTTAGATTAGAAAGTAGATTCCCAGTATAAGTGAGAACATGCTTTCTCTCTTAGATTCAAAGCTTGGAGAGTTGGTTTCCTATCAAAGAAACCCATATCTTATATTCCACTTTCTCACATCTATAAAAATCTCATTTTTATTCTCACAAACCCCAAATTTCTAATCAAATTGGTATCGGAGCATAGATCCTTATGCCCACAACAAGAAAGATGAAAGCTTTGGAGTGAAAGATCGATTTTGAGATCAAGGGGCTCAGGAGTTCGACAGAGGAGATGTTTTCTATGATGGATACGAGGATGCTAGCTATGGAGGAGAGGATCTCATCTCAAGGGAGGATGTCCATGGAAATCGTGATTAAAAAAGGAGGAGTTGCAAGGAAGCCTTAGATCTAAAGAGAAAAACTCATCAAACTCAGATTTGAGGAAGGAGGAAAATTCAAACAGAGATCGGAGGAGAAAGCAGCTGCATTTGGACATAATGAAGGGAAATGAGTGACTTTTGAAGACGATCTACCTCCGGAAGGCGACGGAGAGCAAGGTGGGGAAGCAAATCTCGTCGCAACTGGTCCGTGGACGGGCGTCTGGCGTCGACAAGGAAGGATGAAGAGCCGCTGGCCCCCAAAACCCTAGCTGGTGGGTGACGGTATCGGATCTCGACGACCAGGAGACCAACGGGCTTAGGCGACCTTGTCGGATCTCGCGGACCCTCGACGGAGCCATGGGGGACTCGTGAGCCCCCACGGAGCCTTGGTGCCCTCGCGAGCCCCCAAGAAATCTCCAGGGGACACACGAGCCCTCAGCAAAGCCGTGGGGGCCTTACCAGCCCCCAATAGAACCCTGGGGGCCTCGCGACCCCCCTTCCGCATCCTGGGGGCCTCGCGAGGCCCCAACACCACTGCCAAGGGGTCGCTGGCCCCCGGCACAGCCGCCAGGGCCTCGAGGACCGCCGACGCCACCGCCCGGGCCTCGGGCTCACGTCCTCTTCAGCTACAGGGCCATTGGCCCTTGAGTTCTTCTCACGACAGTGGCGGGACATCCATTGGCGCACCATACACTTAAGGGGCCTTGGAACGACGACTCCGACATCCAGCATCCGGAAAGGGGAGCATACAATCATTTTGGGGGTCACGGTGAGCGTGGTTATGACCCTTGGAGGGCGACATGTGATGTCGAGGTTCCTGTTTGGGCTAACGGAGGCTAGATAAACCACGATAGAGCAGTAGTCCTAGGGAAAGGTGGAGGAGATCCACAGACTACTTATCATTTGCTCCACTTTGGACAACCCAGGGGAGAGCAATTTAGAGGACGTTTGGGCCGTAGTGCAGGGTTCGAAAGCTGAAGATGCATGTTTTCGAAAGGAAAGATCCGTATGGGTAAGTCTATCGTGCAGAGAGATATTTTGAAGTGAGCCATATGATGGCGAGGGGGAAGCTACAGGCGACAGGTGTTTGCATGGAAGGGAAGGCATTGTCCTGGTTTCAGTGGAGGTAACAGTGGCAACCAGAGAGATCGTGGGAGGAGTTTAAGAGTTGCATACTAGACCTATTTAGATACACCCAGGGAGAGATTTGCACGAGCAGCTCTTGGCCCTACGGCTAGATGGTGCGGTCAAGGACTACCGTGAGAGGTTCGAGGCACTTTCTGGTAGTTTGAGTGAGATTCTAGAGGCGATGTTGATGGGTAGCTTCATGAAAAGACTCAAGCCTGACATCCGAGTATAGCTTCGCTTGTAGAGGAGCAGTGGGTGGTTGGAAATGATGGAGCTAGCCCAGATGGTGGACGATAAACTCACGTCGGATCGATGGACCAATGGAGCTTCGACGGGTCCACTTTCCACAGCCAAGCGACTTGAGGAGGACATCAGGCCCCGGCAGGGGGTCCAAACAAGGGGGCCTAAGTAGGTAAGGAGAGAAGCAGCGGTGCACAAGTCAGTGGTCAGTTTCGACGGATGATCGGGGTGGAGATACAAAATAAGAAGGCAAACAGGTTCTGTTTCTGATGTGACAAGTAGCATATCTCAAGGTATCGTTACCGAGACCGCACCTTCCAGATGCTACTTGTGGAGGAGTAGGTGGTGGAAGAAGAGATAGGCCAGCAGGAGCATTCCTATCTGGACGTAGCAGAGGTGTCACTCAACTCCGTAGCTGGGTTCACTCTGAACTATACTATGACGGTGACCGAGAGGATCTCTGAGCAGGTTATGGTAGTGCTGATCGATAGTGGGGCCACCCATAATTTCATATCCAATCGCGCGGTGGAGCAGCAATGGTTACAGTTGGTAGACATCGGGAGCTTCGGGACGATGGGGATCGAGCAGGTATAGCGGAGCAGGAGAGTATGCTGATGGGCGATTTTGACTCTCCAGGAGATACATGTTGTGGAGGATTTTTTGCCGCTCGTCCTGGGCAACACGGCCGTGATTTTGGACATGAGATGGCTGCAGTCCTTTGAGGAGACGGAGACCAACTGGAGGCTACTCATGATAGAGTTTCAGTACATGGGAAGAATAATGACGCTTCAAGGGGACCTTAGTTTATGCCGATCCAGTGTTTCCTTTAAGACCATGGCGAGGGCATTCCAGGCCGAGGTGGATGCTTCTCGGCAGAGCTATAAGGACTGGCAGTAAAGGTGGTAAAGCTGGAACCGGACGTTCCATCGGCGGTGCAATAGGTATTACTTCAGTTTTGGGGAGTGTTTCAGGCACCTCACAGGCTCCCTCCTTGAAACCATGAGCATGACATTGTGCTACGAGTGGGTGTCTCACTGATCAGTGTGCGGCCATACTGCTACCCGCAGGTGCAGAAGGGGAAGATTGAGAAGGTGGTAGTGGAGATGATTTCGGCAGGGGTGATACATCCGAGTGAGTCCTTTCTCTAGCCCGGTGTTAGTGAAGAAGGATGTGAGCTAGAGATTTTGTGTCGATTACATTGCTTTGAACAAGGAGATTGTGTCAGACAAATTTTCCATTTCTGTTATCGACGAGTTGCTAGATTAGTTACATGACGCAGTGGTCTTCTCGAAGATCGACTTGAAATCTGGGTATCACTAGATCCGGATGAGAGGACATGGTGAAGACCGCTTTCAGGACACACGAGGGCCATTATGAGTTTCTGGTCATGCCTTTTGGCTTGACCAATGTCCCTGCCGTCTTTCAGACGTTGATGAATAAGGTGTTCCACCCCTACCTGAGGAAGTTCGTGATGGTGTTTTTTGATGACATCCTAGTCTATAGCTGGTCTATGGAGGCACATGTGGAGCATTTGACAACTGTGCTATGGGAGTTGCAGGAGCATCAGCTTTATGCCAATATAAAGAAGTGTCTGTTCGGTTAGCAGAGTGGAGTACCTGGGTCATATTGTTTCTGCGGAGGGCGTGTCGGTGGACAGGTCGAAAATAGCAGCCATGGTTGATTGGCCACTCCCTACCATCTTACAGGCATTGAGAGGATTTTTGGGGCTGACAGGCTACTACTGAAGTTCATCAATGAGTACAATACCATTGCTTGTGCATTGACAGAGAAGCTGAAAGACAACTTCCAGTGGGGCGAGGAGGCCATCCGAGCTTTTGAGGTCCTAAAAGGGCCATAAAGAGCATGTCGATACTAGCTCTTCCAGACTTTAGGTGGTCGTTTATGATGGAGACTAACGCGTCGGGCTATGGATTGGGGGCAGTTTTGATGCAGGATCACATGCCAACAACTTACTTCAGTCAGGTGTTGGTGGCGAGAGCTTGGTTCAAGTCCGTCTATATGTGCAAGCTGATGGCGATTGTACTTGCGGTGCAGAAATGGCGGCCATATTTGGACATTTTTTCATAGTAAAAACAGACCAGAGGAGAATTAAATACCTTCTGGAGTAGAGGATGGCCATTGGGGAGCATCAGAGGTGCTTAGAAAGCTGTTATGATATAACTTTGAGATTAAGTACCAGCCACGGTTGGAGAACAAGGCAGTGGTTGCTTTATCACGGAGAGAGGTGGATTCACAGCTGTTTGCTATGTTGGTGCTGGTTGTACTTGATTAAAAACACTTGTTGCGCGAGATTGAGGATGGTGAGGGTCTGGCTAAGATTTGACTTGCACTACTACAAGACCTGGTAGCACATCCGGTGTATTCATTGGAGGGACAGTCTCTCTTGTATAAGGGAAGTCTGGTTTTACCAAGGAGTTCTGCGCATATTCCGAGCTTGCGAGCTCTGTGCATATTTCGAGCTTGCTACAGGAGTTTCATGTGAGCGCATTAGGGGCCATTTTGGGGTCCTTAAGACCTATCAGTGCCTAGATAAAGAGCTCTTATGGAAGGAGATGAGGAAAGTTGTAGCAGAAATGGTGGAGAAATGTGACCTCTGACAGCGTCACAAACACCTATCGACAGCTCCTGAGAGATTGATGCAGCCCCTCTCCTTGCCATATCAGGTATGCGAGGAGGTGACTATGGATTTCATTGACAGCTTGCTGAACTTAGATAAGTATTCCATCATCATGGTGGTGGTCGATAGGCTCAGTAAGTATGCACATTTTGTGGTGCTCTGATACCCTTATACTGCGGTGACTGTGGCGACGGCGTTCATCAGAGAGATCATGAGGTTGCATGGGATTCTGGGCTCCATTTTGACAGATTTGGACAAGGTCTTCCTTAGCCACTTCTGGAAGGAGTTGTTCAAAATGCCTGTGACATTACCAGTGTTCTAAATATCGGTCTGATAACCGATATATCGGCCACAATATCGGAATTATCACTGGGCCGATACGGTCCGATATCCGATATATCGGCCACAATATCGAAATTATCACTGGGCCGATACGATATGGGCTGTTTTATTGCGGTTTCTGATATTCGGGAAAATATCGCCGATATATCCGGTTTGGGCCGATTTTGCGGCCGATATTTCCTTTTGAAAGGAAATATCGACCGATATTCATTGTTTATTTAAAGTCCGGTTAGCAAGTCGGACCACTGAAATGTGGATCCGACCCAACCTAAATGCATCAGTTAAAACATGATGCCAGCGGGGTTTTTGGGAGAAAATCGTGAGTTTGCCCTAATCACCCATTAGCTCCTCACATTGCTCTGCTCCCCAGCCACTTTGGCCATCCACGCCAGTCGAAATTTTCCGACAAAATTCGACCGCAGTTCGTCATTTGGTGTTCAATCGTTGCAAGGGAGGGTTTTCCGATCAAGGTAAGTATTTGTTCCGTTTTTTCATTTTTTCATTTTTTTTTATTTTTCCTTTTAGTTTGGGTTTTTAAGTTGATTGAGCTTCGATATTTAGTCAATATCAACGATATTCATGTTTAACGAGAGAAGCATAGCCAAAACATATTTTATTTGAGTTAGTATAGTATATTTAATCCTAGATATATTTATGCTTGCATATGTCATCATTTTTAAGGCTCCGATATAACACTCCGATATTTAGTCAATATCGCCGATATTCACAATCCGATATCAAATTTCCTAGGCCGATACATGGCCGATATCCAATATTTAGAACACTGGACATTACTACAAGAAGCATCGCCTACCATTCTCAGACGGACGGCTAGACAGAGGTCGTCAACAGGACCTTGGAGACATACCTGCACTGCTTTGTCTCTGAGACACCGAAGCCGTGGGTTAAGTGGCTGACTTGGTCAGTGTATTGGTACAACACATCTTTCCACGCTTCTGCTTAGACCATTCTCCACAGTTGTTGCACTATGGTTACAGCTCCATACCAGTTTCCAGGTTGACAAGTATCAAAAGGAGAGGAACCGAACATTGGAGGAGTTGAGGCGTCATTTGACAAGAGCGCAGCGGCTTATGAAGAACCAGGCAGATTAGCATAGGAGAGATGTGCATTTGAGGTGGGTGACAATGTGTATTTGAAGCTGCAACACTATTGACAATGCTCCTTGGTGCACAGGCGGAACGAGAAGCTGTCACCCTGCTATTTTGGTCCTTATGCAGGTGGAGGCGAGGATTGGTCAGGTAGCGTATAGACTGAGATTACCACCAGAGTTTGCCATCCATGCGGTCTTTCATGTGTCGCAATTCTGCAGAGCCATCATAGACCATACTTATTCCTCGTCACTACCCCCGATACTAACAGATGGCATTGAGGTACTTTTGGAGCCAACCGAGCTAAAAGGGTTCGCCAGCGAAGTTCAGGATCACGAGAGGTGTTGATTAGGTGGACGGGCCTTCCAGATCCTGAGACTTCGTGAGAACTTTATGGAGTTATTACGCAACCGTTCCTAGATTTCCACATTGAGGATAATGTGGTTCTTTTGGAGGAGTAATTATTAGGTCATCACCTCCCAAAGGAGGCGGTGCATGACGGATCGTGGAGCAGCCAGGAACATTTTTGTGAAGACTTTGGGCGTTTTTGCAAAGTTTGGGTTTTCAGGTGGTGAATTGTAAATTGGGCGAGATCTGCTCTCTTT
>JAULAV010003795.1:0-32539 GCA_030789695.1 Scilla litardierei
GAATTTGTTGAACAAAGTCGGTAGCGTACCATTTCTTTCGTTGATCAGATAATTTCTTTGATATCCAGATGCTCAAAAAATTATCGTTAGAATGATGCATCTTAGTATGCTTAACCTGTTTCTTGGTATGATGTGAATCATAACCGAGTCCGGTTTTGCTAGATGAGGTTTTTTGATCATTTATTATACTATCTAGCTTTCCTTTTCCTTTGTTGAAATTCTCAATAATTTTCATCGTAGCGTCGTATTTATCTTTGACAGACACGAGAAGATTATTCAGATTCTCAACCTTTTCATTTACCAATGAAATATCTTTTTGCAAAAAATCATTCTTTTCTTTAAGGAGACTATTTTCTTTAGTGATTTCTTCCTTTTCTTTAGTATCCCTTTTAATATTTCTAAGTGTTCTTCTATGTTCTTTTATGAGCTTTTCATGCATTTTGCATAGCTCCTTATATGCTCCTCTATAATCCATGTCTTCATCATCACTTGATGACGAATCATTGTCGCTAGATGAATCATGATGCGAGCTTACCTTGGAGGATGTGGATGCCATGAAACACATGTGTGCTGTTTCTCTTCTTTCATCGTTATCTTCTGCTGAGGATTCATCGGATGAGGATTCGTCGCTCTGGTCGAATGCTGCGTAAGCTTCCTTCTTTGGTCGTCGGAATTTATTTCTTCCATTGTTTCGCTTTTCATTATTGTCTCTGTTCTTCCCACGGATCTTAGGAATCACGATTGTTTCTCTCCAATGGACAGTCTCTCTTGACGTGTCCTGGTTTATTGCAACCAAAACAAATAATACTGTTAGTGGGTCTAAAAGATCGTTTTCCATACTTACTTGTGATGAACTCTTTGAAGTTATTTGAGATGAATGCGATATGGTCTTCTTTGTCCGTGTAATCGGAATCTTCCTCTTGGGCTTTGAACGCGAGATTCTTCTTCTTTGGTTTTTCTTCGATCTTCTTATCTTCTTCAAGCTCAATCTCATATGCCATGATATTTCCCATTAGTTCTTTGATGGTGAGGTCTTTTACGTTATGAGCTTCTCGAATGGCAGTTGTCTTTCCCTTCCACTCGGGTCGGATGGATCTTAGTACCTTCATTACCTGCTCATATTCGGAAAGTTTCTTTCCTAATCCTGCAAGCTCATTTGTAATATTAGTAAAACGAGTATTCACATCGGTGATACTCTCTCCTTCTTCCATTTTAAAAGATTCAAATTTTGAATGTAAAACATTTATGCGGGATTCTTTTACCTTTTCGGTTCCTTTGTGACTTACCTGAAGAGTGTGCCATATTTGGTGAGCTGTCTCACATTGGGAGACTCGATTGAACTCATTTCCTGTTACGGCGCAAAATAGTGCATTCATTACTTTTGCATTGAGATTAGCTCTCTTCTTGTCGTCGACAGACCATTTCCCAAACTCAACGTCAGTAGGTGCGATGTACGGGACTTTAGTAACGGTCCAAGCTTCAATGTCTAATGATGCTAGGTGAGTCTTCATTCAGATCTTCCAGCTAGCGTAGTTGGTTCCGTTGAACAGTGGTGGTCGAATGGTATTCAGTCCTTCAGAGTGGAAAGATGTTGATGCCATCACCTTTGTAGCCTTGCTCTGATACCAAGTGTTGGATCCTGTGGATGGCAAACAACACTAGAAGGGGGCTTGAATAGTGTTGTGCAAATAGTAAACTTTTTCGATTGTTAATAAACATCCATCTAATGTTGCCTAAGAAACCAAGTAGAGCGATCTACGCTTGGTTCTTAATCAACAAAGTAATCTAAAAAATAACAGAGAAATTTCACAGCAGGTAGTCGACTCCCTATGAATAGTAGTCGACTCCCAGAGTATTTATAAGCACAATTAAGATAGATAAGCTTACAAGTAATACAAATATTATATCTTTATTCACAGCGGATAAAAGTAAGTTAATCTTTGCAATAGATGAACAATAATTAGCAAATAATAAAGTAAGAGAAAAGATAAACAAACACAGATAAACAATCGCAGACACAAGGATTTTTATCCTGGTTCCCCACAACTTTTGGGTACGTCCAGTCCCCGACCAATCCGGTACGAGATTTTCCACTATCTGCCTTGGCAAATACAAGTACCTAACTCCACTCGTTAGGATTTCCAACGACCTAGTCTTGACCAGGATTTCCGGCTGGTAACACCTAGACTTGTCTAGTGTTCCAACAACAACACAATAAAATTGATATCCAATTCACCACAATAAATTGGTGGAGATTGGTTTTACACCCAGATTCTATAACCAAATAATAATAGACAAAATTGCGTGTAGTGTATTGATAGAATAAGATTCTAGATCACACAAAGATACGAATGAATTCTTTGTGATCTAGATCTAATGTTTTTCAAAAATCCTTTAAACAAAAAAATCAAGAGAAAAGTAATACGGATTTGAAAAACAGTTAGCCAATAAAACGAGATTATGATCTTCAGAAAATAATAACAGAATTTGCAAGATTACATATAAAACAGAATTGGCTAAAGAGAGAATGAGAGCTTAGAACTTTAGAGCGTTTGCACGGGAGAATTTGAATTCAATAGTTGTTGTTATTTTTCTCAATGAAAATGGTCCTCTATTTATAGGATAAATCTGAGAGTTCGAAATTCAAATTACTTTGACTTTTGTCCCAAAAATCATGGGAGAAAATCGCTCAACGATATTTCAAAATTCAAGTCAAAACGTCAAACTTCAACAGCTGGTAGTCGACTCCCTAGGAGTGGTAGTCGACTCCCAGTGTGTTTCAGGAAATCTTGATTCTCAGCTGGTAGTCGACTCCCTACCTTTGGTAGTCGACTCCCAGAGGAGTTTTTCCTGCGACACAGCTAGTCAAACAAGTAGCTAACTCCAGGGTGTGTGGAGTTTCACTACGGAATTTATAAAACGACTAGAAAAAGCTCTCAAAATCTTTTTTGAAGATGATTTAAAAGATATTCAAAACATTTAAAAATCGTTTGTGTGTGTATGATTGTCTATATGATTTGGCTTTAATAATACCCTAAAAAGACACAACCCACTCACTATAGACTAGGACACGTCTTCGGAAGCTTGATCAATTTGATGGAGTAGATGTGAGCTTCACTTGAGCTTCTTGTTCTATTTGAGCTTCATCATTTGATCTTAGCCACGTTCGTCCTTGTCTTTGAGCGTAGATTGCCCTTCTTTGAGTATGAGTAAAGCTTTTCATTTGTCGCATATCCTGTACACTTAATTGTAGTGTAGTTAGTACACTAAGCTTCATTTGGTGTGCTCATCATCAAAATCACTTAGGGTGGAATTCAATTTCCATCAATAATTTTAATGCCTGTAGCAAAACCATATGTCTGCGATGAGATTATTTAAATGCCTGCAGCATATAAATAGCATGTGTATGCATCATACTTGTTTCAATTCAAGTGAATTGAGCATAACTTTTTAGTTTACAAGCTTTATATTATATATATGATGGGCTCATGATAAGACGATATTTATGATAACAAGCCAATCATGATTTCAAAAGGTTTAACATCATATCCTCTGTGACAAAATGAACCTGAAATTCAAAATAAAATCAAAAGTCAACACCCTTTCACCCTAATAAAATAAATATTAACAAATACGATGGACTATGCGAAAACTATTTATGCGATCTTTTAAAGATACGCATTTTGCGGTATATATACCTCTCACACTTATTGTCTATATAATCGAATATTGACACCAGCAGTTGTCAGAACACCGCTAAACTCTTTTAGAATCATCTCACTTTACAATGTATGATTCTTGAATCTACCCCTTACTTTTAAGTGTACGCCCGAAGTCGTGACTTAATAGATAAGTGAGAAATTATAAATTTCGTAGCCACGTATTTGTTTTCCCCCTCTGAGCATGATAAACTATCCACATAAAATTTGAACGACTCAAGTAAATGGCCTGAAGCTATACTCGAGCATTCAAATAGACTTTTAAAAGTCTCTAATTAATTAGAAAAGTGGAAGTATAAAATAATTTGCTCAAACCCCTGCTTTTGTCTCCTTAGCAAGACTAATTTTCATTGTCCTTTATAAATAAGGAATATTGAAATCAGTGGAAGTTCAGGATCAAAATGACCTGAAATAAAAATAAGGAAAACTTAAAACAGGGGAAGTCTTGAATTAAATGAGAAAGAGAAGATATGATATACCTCGACATGGAGTAAGCAATGGCAAACCCAATATCAGACCAGAAGTTCTGATAAGAGCCATAATGTTTTTGCAAACATGAATGTGCATTAACTTATGCCATATAAAAATACAAACATATCTAGTCTAAATGACGAAAGTCAAATTGACCTTATGTATATTTAGCTACTCCCCGAGGACAAATAAACTTTGAAATCAAATTTAATCTGTTGTCATTGTAGGAATATGATGCCCTCGAGGCCATTTATCCCTGTGTGAATAGCACAAACATCTTGTTCGTAATAACAGTAAGCTGTTTGGTAATAATTTATCTAAGTTATATTGTAATGTAGTTAACATTAGATATCAACTTAGGTAAAGTCCTGAGACTTTATGCAAGGTCAAACGGGTATCGAGATGAGTATCTTGATCATGGAGAAACGTTTGACCGTCTGTAGCATAAGTCTAAAATGGTTCGTGGTCGTAGATGTTTCGAGACAAGGATATCGAAACATCGGATAGACCATTGTGTCTTAGTCTTCACCGTTTAGCGGTGGCGATAATCTCATGATCGCTTGACTTGGTGAAGTCAAAGACGAGACACATGTGCTCATTCGAATGAGTTCACTGAACGATCCACTAGAGTTATCATATGGTTATATTGACCAATCTGTCAGTGATAACTCTGAGTGATGATAGGATAGTTGGTCTTTTGACTTGAGGTCATTTTGACAAACCTGTGCGTGAACGGTGCCACTTATATCAACTGACCTAGCTTCGAGGCAATGCCTGTCGAAAGGTCTTTTGATTGGGTGTCACTTGAAACGTACGAGGCGAGTAATGACCAAGAGAGGATTCGTCTCTCCCGGTCAATGGGAGTTAGTGTCGTAGAGTTAGTTCGGTCTTTAGTAAAAACTATGCGCAGAGTATGTTGGAAGAAGTCCAACATTTATTGACTAAAGATTGATCAAAACTAACCGAAGTCAAGTTATTGGGGTTGACAGTTTAACCGTACCCCAGACTTGATCTACACCACACAATTTAGACGAAGAGACTATAACTGTGGAACTCATCACGGAAACAGTCAGGTGGTCCCGATAATACTCATGTCAATGAGTTAACCACATAATGATGATTCCTGAAGCAGGGACGACAACCACTGCTCGTGGTCACTGCCGTATAGGGCTTCGAGCCCAACCTGTTGTAAGGGTCAGGCTGTAGGGTCTCACACAGAGTGCGATTCTTCGTCTAGTAATAGGTAGAAATTAGTTAGGGAGAATAATTGCATTTTGATGTAAGGGATGGAATAATTGTATTTGATGCAATATGGTAATTTAAGCTCAGATATGGACTATTTTGCATTTGATGCAAAAGCGATTAAATGTGTATTAAATTGTTTAATACAATATTTAATAATAATAAACGCAAAGGAAAAATTCACGGGTAAGACTGGAATGTCCCGGTCTAGACCCAGGTTCGAATGGCGTCCAAATCGGACACCAAATGCTCAAGTTAGAGCCAAAACAGCCCAAAGGATCAGACCATGCCAGGCCCAGTAAAAGCAAGGCAGTACAGGCTGCCTGGGCTAGCCCAGATGCTGCCTGGGCTAAGCCCAGGCGCTGCCTGGGCTAAGCCCAGGCTCGGCCTGGGCTAAGCCCAGGCTCGGCCTGGGCTAGCCAGGCACAAGCCTGGGCTTTACCCAGGCGCGGGCCTGGGCGAGCCCAGGAGCGGCCTGGGCACGGCCCAGGCGATTTTGCGCGCGCTAGGATGCGTGGGGCCCACCTGTGGGCCCCACCTCTAGGGTTTTGAACCCTAAGTGTGCTGAATCAAATGACGGCTCAGTTTTTGCGAAAAACTAGCCTAGGGCTGATCTTTGGACATTCAATTGGAGGGTCAAACGAACTCCGATTGACGAACGGTTTTTTCCTATGCGTTCACCGTTGAACGCTTGTCGTATTGATAGGTTGTATCAATCCTGAAGCTCAACGGTGAGTGAGTTAAAATTCACGGAAGTTTGCACTTTGTGAAGTGCAAACTAACTTGATTTTAATTAACTCATTGTTTAGTCCCACATCGGATTTTGAGAAAAGGGGAGAGTCCGCCGCCTATATAAATAGGGGTCTCCCCCCTTTCTCAAAACTCGTCCCAAGCTCTAGATCTGAGCGGCTCTCGTAAATGTTGGAGCACGCTCGGATCTAGGCTTAAATTAATATTTCTCATCTCCCTAAATTTCTTCCTTACTCCTGAGGGCTTTAGCAAAGCCACGAAGGAGTTCGGATTCTGGATCCGAAATCTAGGCGGAGGTTTCACTCGCGTGAAACTTTCTTCGGCGCATGGTTGGCTCGGCGGCACGGGGATTGATCGCCTCGGGATGCGGAGCGGATCGAGGAGCGGTTCGGGGAGTGGTTCAAGGAGCGGCTCGGCGTGGGACGGGAGCAGCTCGGAAGACGGTGCGAAACATCTCGCCTGCTCCAGGGCTGAGATTCCAGGTATGTGGTTAAAGTATTTTATTAGCATTAGTTTAGTTTAATCGCAGTAGGCTAGATCCTTCTTGGGATGGTCAGATCCATCCCAAGTCGGCATAGATCTTGGCATAGGGTCTTGGACCTTAGGGCTAAGTTAAAATTGTTTTAACTGCATGTTAATTAAGATTAACTAGTTTTCCTTCCGCTACAATTCTGTTTTTCTGTCTATGTTCCGTCCGACTTAGGACGGGACTAGAATTTTTGTGCCCTAAGGGACCGCCAATTTCCCAACAGTGGTATCAGAGCCTAGGTTTGCGTAGTCGATCTAGGTAATGCGATTTCATTAAACTTGTTAATGCTTTTAAATGCTTTTCAAATGTTTTTAAAGTTATGAGATAAAATTTTAAAAATGTTTTTGATGTTCAAAAATTCTTTTTGATATTTTTGAACATGAAATTTTTTTAAAATGACGTTTTAAAATTTATGTGATGATTTTAAAACTAATTTTAAATCTTTAAAAGTTTAAATTTATTTTGGATGCCTAAAAATTTTTATATGATAAATTTTTTAAGCATGGAAATTTTAAAATGGTGTTTTTAAATTTATGTGATAAATTTTAAAATTGATTTTAAGGCTTTAAATTTATGCGATAAGTTTAAAATGTTTTAGATGTTTAAAAATTGTATATGATAAATTTTTGAACATTGAAAATTTTTAAAAGTAATGTTTTAAATTTATAAGATATTTTTTAAAACTGATTTTAAAAGTCTAAAAAATTGTTTATGCGATAAACTTAGTCTATTTAATTGTTAAATAGATATACACTTTCATTTTATGTTGATAAAATTAGTGTAGTTTTTTTAATGGCTTGTTAATCTAGTCCCTTATTTGAATACACAAGACAACCCTTTAGGTTAGCCATTAAAAATGATTAAAATTTATTAATTGAATTTTAATGACATGCTATATTTTAATAAATCATTAACAACAATATTAAGACCTAATTCCTGATTAGGGCAGTCCTTTAAATGATTTTTCAATTCTAACTGTTATAATTAATTTTCATTAAAGGACTTCGCTTCTCGCGTTGTTAATAAAATTTATTAAAATCCTAATAACGATTAGGATAGCACGAGAACCTTATAGTTGATAAGGACTTAATAAAAGTTATTAAACAAATCCTAAAATTTTGAATTTAAGGATTCAACTAGTTTATAGGATTAATTAGTTGTTAATAAAAGCTGTTTAGTCTATGGCATACATACAAAAATGACAAGCTTCATTCAATGGACCATGATCCAGTCAATGTGCTTGGCTAAGAGTTCTGGATCACCCTTTAAGGGATAGTGATCCTGGCTTAGTCAATTCTGTAACGGCCGCTTTCCGACCGTTTGTAATTTTCTGCGCGCACGTGTTTTATCGTGCACGTATTTTATTTGATTATTTCTGGATTCCGAATTTAGCGATGCGATGTGCCGTTGCGATCGTTTTGGGGCGTTGGATTTTATTGTAATTATCGGGAACCTCGTTTCACGGCTCGTTTTCTCGCGAAACGACTTTGAATGATAGGGGCGTTTTAGTCATCTGACTCGAAACGCCGTTTCCAATTTTACGTAAATTTTTGGTAAGTGTTACGCACGATCGGGCTCCGTAGATCGGTGCGTCTCGTCTCCACGATCGCCCCGGTATTTTCGGATTATTTTTCTGACGCCCGGATTGAGAGATATCGCTCGTCGTAACCTCGACCGTCGATTTTCCCCAATCAGATTCAAATTTCGAAATTGTTAGCCAAATCTTGCTAAATCTCGTACCAAATCTGTTTTAAATATTCCTAAAATTGCTTCTTCTATTCTCCACTAGTTTTCCCCCTCTTTCTACATCTTCTAACAATATATCTTCCCTCTTTTTCTATAACCCTAGGGTTATTTATCAAATTTTATTATTATTTATAATAACCCTAGCTTTAACCCTAACTAACCCTAACCCTAATTCATCCTCAGCCGCCAGCCCCCTAAAACGAAAACCCCAATTCCCCCTCCCGAGTTCTCTCTCTTGTTTCTCCCTCTCCCGCGGCGAGGCCGCCGTCGCAACTCCCCGCGGAGCCCCGAGCACCGCCGCACGACAGTCCCCCGCCGTCGCAACTCCCCGCGCCCGCCTTCACAGCCGCCGGCCCCTCCCAACGCCGATCCACCACCTCACTCTCCCCGCGCCGCTTAGCCCAATCGGATCGCCGTGATTCTCGACGAGCGATCGTCGCCGTGATCCGCTCCACCGTCGCGACTCCGACGTCCTCAAGCCCGACCGCCGACATCCCGATCTCCGCCGCCGTGATTCGCTCGCCCCGATCCCCGATCGCCGCACCCCACGGCGAGATCCCGCCGTTCTCCGCCGCTGTGCCCCATCCGCAGCGCCTGCGACCTCCGACCACCGCCCTCGCTCTCCCAGCGCCGCCCTCGTCCTCCCCCTATCGCACGTCGCCAGCAACACTTCCCCCGTGCCACCATGACGCTGCTGCAGCCCGTACACCCCCGACAGCAGCTTCCGACCGCCGCACGAACTTCCGAGGCCGCCGGAGCCCTCCTGCGGTTGGTTGATCGCCGCTGCGAACGGCAACAGCTACTGCTGCCATTATCCGCCGCTCTACGGGGTTTTTACCATCCCAGGAAGCCGCCACGACACCCCGTGGCTCTCCCAAGTCCAGTACACCCCCGAACGACGTTGAGTCACTGCTTTTGCCACGTCGTTCGCTGTTTTGGGCCCTAGGCGTCGTCCCCCTTGTGCTCGCTGTGACGCGGCTCTTTGGCGTCGCTCATTTTTCCTACCGGCTGCTACCAGGCTCGCTTTCACTGTCCACCGCCTCCGCTCACTGCCCCACTTCGTCCGCTGCCCGAGCGTGTCTGGCTACGCTACCCGTAGTCGAGACGCCGTTGACGCCGCAGGGCTCACGATCTTCCGGCATCGTGGCCGTTACCCGCTACCATTCACATGCCGCCTCGTTGCGCTACTCGCAACCAAGGCGATTCCGACGCCGTCCCCGTTGTCGTGACATCTCGGCTGCGCTACCCGCAGCCGCTATGATCCTGAGACGATCCCGAGACGACCTCCACTGCGCTACCCGCAGTCGGGGATACGAGCACTGCCACCGTCTCCAGACCCGACGCCAGATTCAAATGCGCGTTCCGCACACCAGGTTAGTGCTCTAAACTCGTAGCGAAACCCACACCGTAGCAAACTGAACCTTAACTAAAATTGGACAACTATAATTAAATTTACTTTTTCGCACCAGTAAAACGCTGCTCACCGTAGAAATCGACCATCGGACAAATTTTCTGTGCACATAGGGTAGTGGTTTATTTAGGTTGATAAAACACCAAAATTTTGATGATTGACAAATAGGATAGCCCCGATAACCTAGACACGAACCCTAATAGGACTTGATGAAATTGCGACCTGACATCGTCGCCATGACCTGTTTCAGACGGACTACCGCGGACGCGACGCCTGGACGAGACGATTCGAGAGGACGACACACTCGCCATCGCAGGCAAGTGTACCCACTTGCGTTTTGACCGTGCTTTGGTCTTAGATTGCTAGAACTGTTAGACTGTGAATGTATAGAACCGGACGTGAAATGATAGCGTCCGAGACGACCCTTGACGGCTCAGACTTGACGACGAAGTCTGAGCCTGACAACAACAACTTTTTCATGTTGTAGGGCTATCATGTGTGTGCATGTGTGTGGACACCCTAGAATAACCTTTCCCGTCGTGTCACGTCACGTCCCGTCTTGCACAGCCCGCTGGGCAATAGGGCACTCGCCGAGTGATCCCTTGTACTGATTCACAGCCTGCGGGCAATAGGGCACTCTCCAAGTTGAGAGAGTGATCCCTTGTACTGATGCACAGCCCGAGGGCAATAGGGCACTCTCCAAGCTAGAGAGAGTGATCCCTTGTACTGATTCACAGCCTGCGGGCAATAGGGCACTCGCCAAGCTAGAGCGAGTGATCCCTTGTACTGGTGTCTTGTCTTGTCTTGTCTTGTCTTGGGGTTTGGGGTTGGGTTGAGCGTGCGCACGGCAAGAGGGTCTGATCCCCCTCGAACCGTAAGGCGTGAACCCTTTTCGTGTCTCACTTGTCTTGTCCTGCCTTGCTTCCGTCACGTCACGTCTTGTCCTGACACCTGTAGATTAGTCCCATAGTTGGTAGCACACGCTACGACTACTACTTGTCCCGTTTTACTTTTCCCGCTACGTTACTTCCTGTTGTGTTACCCTGCTATAACCACAGCATGCTAATCAACCAGTAAAATGTTGTGTAAAAGAACCTCAGCATGTTAATCAACCAGTAAACCGTTGTTTAAAGTTCGGTGCACTTGCAGTAAAGTCTAACCCTTCTTGTAGACTTTGCCTGACGTACAGTTCCTTTTTCTTGGGTGCTGTACGTCAGGTGTTCAGCCAGAGCTCGTGGACGAGGCAGACTCACTGGAGCACGAGGAGCCGAGGACATCGACCCAGAGTACGCGCCCGACGAGGACCAGACCTTGAGATCTTTTCAGTCGACACTTTCAGAGGTTACTGCTTTTAGTTTGTCTTTTTGGTAGTTGTTGCCATGCTTAGGCTTCTTTTATATTTGTACTCGTTGGATATTATTTCTCCATATAAATGAATGCAATTTCCTTTCTGTACTTTTGTTGTTCCTAAACTTTATAAATGCAAGAACCTGAAACTTTTAAAATGGTACCCCCTACAGACGCTTATTGGGTCCGAGCTTCTCAGCTCTGGCCTAAGCGGGCCTTTGTCACGCTTCGCCTCCGTCCATTTTGGGAAGCGGGGCGTGACAGGTTTTAGTGGTGGCCCATGCAGGTCTTGCAAAAGTTCGGAACAATAAAAGTACCGCATTCATTTAATATCCACGTACAAGTCTGAATTAGTTTCCCAGTTTTAGATAGTAGGAAGACTTAGGTAGAAGTCACTGTTTGATAGTTAGACACCTTGGTTAAGATTTAGCCGTACCCGTCTTAGGATACCTTAGTAGCCTCTCCCTCCCTAACTCTGACCAAATTAGATTTCTAGGGTCCTTCTTTTAGTTAGTCGCTCGCCTAGCTCCATCGACTTCGGGCCCAGCAGAACGTAACCTTGATTGCCTTAGGAACTTTTTCCCCCTAGACCCTGACTATAGTTTAGCTCGTTAGGAAATCTTAGCGCCAAGCTCTCCTGATCTTTAGACGACCCGATGAGTAGGACCCCTGACTTCTATCATCTCTTTGATCATTACGCTTTTATGTTATCTGCCTTAGAGTCCCATCATAGCTTCCGTAAATCCTATCCTGTGTGTAACCGTCATGCAATCATCTTTCTTTTCTCCCGATTCACGTGATCATTTCCTGACGATCATCGTAGATCCTTCGAATCTTTCTCTTTGCCAATTTTGCCTCCTCTAAAAGTATTTTCGAAGTTCCTTATTCAGTTTCTTCGCTCAGTTTAATTTCTTTGAAAACCCCTATACTACACATTTAAAAATTTCTTGTTTTTCGGTTGAATTAAAATTCTTTTATTGACTCGAAACCTTCTTGGTCGTAAATTCTTAAGTTACTATCTCGTACTCGCTTTTTTATCATTATCTTTCGAGTTTCGGTTTTAAAACTTGTTACCATTTTGAAAATTCAATAGTATTCTTTTATAAAAACTACCAAAATTTCTAATCACTTAACGTACATACTTTTTTTTAAAATATTTTCTAAAGTAGAGGGAACTCCAATTATTTTATTATTATTACACCACTTCTATGTTCTTCGTGACCACATTTCAAATCTTTGTCAAACTTACTTTCATTTGCAAAACAACCGCTGCCTCACCCTACTTTATCTTCTTCATCCAACTCTCTCTCCAAAATTATAATAATTTTTACCGTCTGCTCACTTTTCCCTACTTATTTTTTTTAAAGTATAAAGTATATGATATCATATTTCACACATAATTCTCCTTCCATCTATCTAATTATTTTGAGAAATATTTTTTTTGTCCCATCCAACCAAATATCTCCTTATTCCGCCTTATTTGAACCCATTCCCTCCGATTCATTTCGTTACACTCCTGGCTTCTGTTTTCTTTAGGTTGTGTAGACATTAGTTCTTGTAGTTGCCTATGTTGTCTCCGGTTTAGGAGTAGGCCCTTTAGTAGGTGATGTTGTCGTGATGCAGGAGTATAGGTAGAGTGTGTAGATTTGTATGAGTGTGTCATCTTTAGGATCCTGATGATTGCCTTTTGTGTCTTGAATGTGTACTCTGTGTTAACCATGATAGGATTGAAATTGTCTGAATGACGGTATTCATGCGTATATGAATAGGGTCATAGCAGGCAATTTCCTTAGGCGTAGTTTTTCGCGATTATAGAATAGCCTAACTTTGACTGCATGTGATTGTATCAAAACTTTTTGTTTCCTTTAACCAAATCTTTAAAGTTTTCGAAACTAGCTCACAAGATCACAAATCACTTATCCTCCCTCATCCATTACCGCAACACCACACGTTTTTCCAAAAGATTTTAAATTATTTCTTTGGCCTTAAGTCTCTCTTTCCCTCCTCTTCTTTCTCCCTTAAAGAAAATTTTCGTATGTTATGGTTGTTATTGTTTTGGGACTAGCTGTTATTGTTGTGGGATTTTGTATGCGGGTAGGCTCAGGGAGAGATGAGATTTGTTATAGCTTTGATTAACCGATTTTGGAACGATAGGATATTGGAATAGATTTCTTTCGGATGAGAAGATGAGATGTCCAAGACTTATTTATTAAACCGAAGTGTGACAGACCCAATGGAGAATTCTAGTTGAATGAGATTGTATGCGTGAAGATGAGAACCTATCAGATTTGAGGCTTAGACGAATGGTAGATAGGGTTGGCAACTGAGTATGGTATGAGTTAGAATGATCGTGAGATTGAGGAGAGCTTTTATTAGCATCGAGACTGGAATGTTGAGTTGATGTAAGAAGACATTGGGAGTAACACAACGTGTAGGGACAAATGGATGGTTAGGTTGTCAGATTTAATATTGGTTGAAAATAATTATAATAAGTAAGAGGAGATATGATTTTGATAGTTCAATTTTTTTTGCCGGATAAATTTATGGGAAGATACGATAAGGAATGCATTAAGGACACGACGATTGTTGATTTGTGAAGATATTATAAGATAAACGAAGTTTTCGCCTTGGATTGGTGATCGACTAGGACATCATTATAGCGACTGATTAATATTGGGAAGAGATTGAGAAAATTTAAAGAGATTATGGAGCAATGATGTTTAGTAAAGTGGTAGGGTAAGAGAAGGTGATTGTTATTCTCTTACGAGGACTTGGAGTTGGAAATTTAGCAGCAGTGATGGATCTATGGTAGAGTTTTAGGATGTGAGACTAGTCGTGGCATTATCCAGTGAAAGGATGGGTTATGATGGATTACTTGAGGAACGATGTTGAAGTTATAGGATTAGGGATCATTGTGGGGAAGATGAGAGTTATAGGCTTAAGTATTTGTGGATTTTATTAATTAGTCTTAGTATGAGTGATTCCGAGGGCGGAATCATTTCTAATGTGGGTAGAATGTAACGGCCGCTTTCCGACCGTTTGTAATTTTCTGCGCGCACGTGTTTTATCATGCACGTATTTTATTTGATTATTTCTGGATTCCGAATTTAGCGATGCGATGTGCCGTTGCGATCGTTTTGGGGCGTTGGATTTTATTGTAATTATCGGGAACCTCGTTTCACGGCTCGTTTTCTCGCGAAACGACTTTGAATGATAGGGGCGTTTCAGTCATCTGACTCGAAACGCCGTTTCCAATTTTACTTAAATTCCTGGTAAGTGTTACGCACGATCGGGCTTCGTAGATCGGTGCGTCTCGTCTCCACGATCGCCCCGGTATTTTCGGATTATTTTTCTGACGCCCGGATTGAGAGATATCGCTCGTCGTAACATCGACCGTCGATTTTCCCCAATCAGATTCAAATTTCGAAATTGTTAGCCAAATCTTGCTAAATCTCGTACCAAATCTGTTTTAAATATTCCGAAAATTGCTTCTTCTATTCTCCACTAGTTTTCCCCCTCTTTCTACACCTTCTAACAATATATCTTCCCTCTTTTTCTATAACCCTAGGGTTATTTATCAAATTTTATTATTATTTATAATAACCCTAGCTTTAACCCTAACTAACCCTAACCCTAATTCATCCTCAGCCGCCAGCCCCCTAAAACGAAAACCCCAATTCCCCCTCCCGAGTTCTCTCTCTCGTTTCTCCCTCTCCCGCGGCGAGGCCGCCGTCGCAACTCCCCGCGGAGCCCCGAGCACCGCCGCACGACAGTCCCCCGCCGTCGCAACTCCCCGCGCTCGCCTTCACAGCTGCCGGCCCCTCCCAACGCCGATCCGCCACCTCACTCTCCCCGCGCCGCCTAGCCCAATCGGATCGCCGCGATTCTCGACGAGCGATCGCCGCTGTGATCCGCTCCACCGTCGCGACTCCGACGTCCTCAAGCCCGACCGCCGGCATCCCGATCTCCGCCGCCGCGATTCGCTCGCCCCGATCCCCGATCGCCGCACCCCACGGAGAGATCCCGTCGTTCTCCGCCGCTGTGCCCCATCCGCAGCGCCTGCGACCTCCGACCACCGCCCTCGCTCTCCCAGCGCCGCCCTCGTCCTCCCCCTATCGCACGTCGCCTGCAACACTTCCCCCGTGCCACCGTGACACTGCTGCAGCCCGCACACCCCCGACAGCAGCTTCCGACCGCCGCACGAACTTCCGAGGCCGCCGGAGCCCTCCTGCGTTGGTTGATCGCCGCTGCGAACGGCAGCAGCTACTGCTGCCATTATCCGCCACTCTACGGGCTTTTTACCATCCCAGGAAGCCGCCACGACACCCCGTGGCTCTCCCAAGTCCAGTACACCCCCGAACGACGTTGAGTCACTGCTTTTGCCACGTCGTTCGCTGTTTTGGGCCCTAGGCGTCGTCCCCCTTGTGCTCGCTGTGACGCGGCTCTTTGGCGTCGCTCATTTTTCCTACCGGCTGCTACCAGGCTCGCTTTCACTGTCCACCGCCTCCGCTCACTGCCCCACTTCGTCCGCTGCCCGAGCGTGTCTGGCTACGCTACCCGTAGTCGAGATGCCGTTGACGCCGCAGGGCTCACGATCTTCCGGCATCGTGGCCGTTACCGCTACCATTCACATGCCGCCTCGTTGCGCTACTCGCAACCAAGGCGATTCCGACGCCGTCCCCGTTGTCGTGACATCTCGACTGCGCTACCCGTAGCCGCTGCGATCCTGAGACGATCCCGAGACGACCTCCACTGCGCTACCCGTAGTCGGGGATACGAGCACTGCCACCGTCTCCAGACCCGACGCCAGATTCAAATGCGCGTTCAGCACACCAGGTTAGTGCTCTAAACTCGTAGCGAAACCCACACCGTAGCAAACTGAACCTTAACTAAAATTGGACAACTATAATTAAATTTACTTTTCCGCACCAGTAAAACGCTGCTCACCGTAGAAATCGACCATCGGACAAATTTTCTGTGCACATAGGGTAGTGGTTTATTTAGGTTGATAAAACACCAAAATTTTGATGATTGACAAATAGGATAGCCCCGATAACCTAGACACGAACCCTATTAGGACTTGATGAAATTGCGACCTGACATCGTCGCCATGACCTGTTTCAGACGGACTACCGCAGACGCGACGCCTGGACGAGATGATTCGAGAGGACGACACACTCGCCATCGCAGGCAAGTGTACCCACTTACGTTTTGACCGTGCTTTGGTCTTAGATTGCTAGAACTGTTAGACTGTGAATGTATAGAACCGGACGTGAAATGATAGCGTCCGGGACGACCCTTGACGGCTCAGACTTGACGACGAAGTCTGAGCCTGACAACAACAACTTTTTCATGCTGTAGGGCTATCATGTGTGTGCGTGTGTGTGGACACCCTAGAATAACCTTTCCCGTCGTGTCACGTCACGTCCCGTCTTGCACAGCCCGCTGGGCAATAGGGCACTCGCCGAGTGATCCCTTGTACTGATTCACAGCCTGCGGGCAATAGGGCACTCTCCAAGTTGAGAGAGTGATCCCTTGTACTGATGCACAGCCCAAGGGCAATAGGGCACTCTCCAAGCTAGAGAGAGTGATCCCTTGTACTGATTCACAGCCTGCGGGCAATAGGGCACTCGCCAAGCTAGAGCGAGTGATCCCTTGTACTGGTGTCTTGTCTTGTCTTGTCTTGGGGTTTGGGGTTGGGTAGAGCATGCGCACGGCAAGAGGGTCTGATCCCCCTCGAACCGTAAGGCGTGAACCCTTTTCGTGTCTCACTTGTCTTGTCATGCCTTGCTTCCGTCACGTCACGTCTTGTCCTGACACCTGTAGATTAGTCCCGTAGTTGGTAGCACACGCTACGACTACTACTTGTCCCGTTTTACTTTTCCCGCTACGTTACTTCCTGTTGTGTTACCCTGCTATAACCACAGCATGCTAATCAACCAGTAAAATGTTGTGTAAAAGAACCTCAGCATGTTAATCAACCAGTAAACCGTTGTTTAAAGTTCGGTGCACTTGCAGTAAAGTCTAACCCTTCTTGTAGACTTTGCCTGACGTACAGTTCCTTTTTCTTGGGTGCTGTACGTCAGGTGTTCAGCCAGAGCTCGTGGACGAGGCAGACTCACTGGAGCACGAGGAGCCGAGGACGTCGACCCAGAGTACGCGCCCGACGAGGACCAGACCTTGAGATCTTTTCAGTCGACACTTTCAGAGGTTACTGCTTTTAGTTTGTCTTTTTGGTAGTTGTTGCCATGCTTAGGCTTCTTTTAGATTTGTACTCGTTGGATATTATTTCTCCATATAAATGAATGCAATTTCCTTTCTGTACTTTTGTTGTTCCTAAACTTTATAAATGCAAGAACCTGAAACTTTTAAAATGGTACCCCCTACAGACGCTTATTGGGTCCGAGCTTCTCAGCTCTGGCCTAAGCGGTCCTTTGTCACGCTTCGCCTCCGTCCATTTTGGGAAGCGGGGCGTGACAAATTCCCTGGCTGAGTTCCGCTGGACCGCAATGTCGCGAATCATGATTGTATGACACCCTGGACTATATCTAAGTCAAATACGTTAATGATCTTTTTCAAGATTAGCCATAGCCCTCCTTGTTTTAGGGGTTAGCAACTATAGGGCCCGTGTTACAGTTGTTGAGATACACTCAAGCTGTGACATGGCAACCTTGTAGAAACCAACTTCTTAAATACATAAGATGACATCTTGACTTGACCCAAACCGACGTTGTCATGAATACACCGAGCGGCGGCGCAAGTTTAGTCAAGGATGTAGTCTGCCTAGATGTAGTCTAAGACCTGACCCAAACCGACGTGTCGTGCATACACCGAGCTGAGGGGCAAGTCAGGCTAGACATGAAAACAAGGGTCCGACTAGACTAGACATTGTGATTTGGATGAGCACACTCATGATCACGAATGGCTAGGGGCAAAAACCGATTAAGAGAGTCATATCCGATATGATCGATGAAGAGTCATCTTCCAATCGTAGAGTCAATCAACTTGTTGAGCTACACTCAAGGTTGTTTAGACTCAAGGTGGTTGGAACTCTTACCCATTAATTTTAATTCGATTAAATCGTTCGTTATTAAGCTTTAAAATGATCGTAAATATAGTGGGAGGATATAGATAGATAAAAGCCAATCTACCGATATTTAATATTGAACATATGCTAAAACTAGGGCAAGACTATGTTTACCGAAGGAATCCGAACATATAATATTGGAATTAGTTAACTGGTTAAATAGGTTGATTAATTGAATATCAGGTTAAATTCTAATTGATAGAATTAAATTATATTTTCGTTGACAATAAATGACCTTCTAAAGAACAGACTTAAGAAATATGATTTCATTAAGTTCTGTGTCCAACAAATAAATTAAAGCTACATGTCACTCGTCTCTATATGAGGCAGCTTGAACATATAGGACATTCAAAGTATGTTTCTCCCTACAACTTGTCGAGCTACCCTCAAGGTTGTATGGACAAACAATTTTGATCCGCAAAGTTCGGAAATTCGATCAAACTGTTTGAGTCGAATACAAGTGCATGAGCGATGCAAGACTATGTATCCCAACCGGATCTTGAGACAAGCAACTTCTTGAGCTACACTCAAGATTGCAAAGCTCAAGCGTTTGGATACATAAGTTGCTTGCATATCTATTTATTTATGTTGATATCTAAATGTGATTTCGAAAAGGAAGAAGGCACTTCGGAAAGTCAATTGAGAAAGTTAGTTTAATTTATCATAATAGAGGCATAAGTAGGAGGAAATGAAAACGTGACATATTTTGATGTCACATTTCGGAATAAGTTGTTATACAAAAACGTCTAACACTTTTTTGACGAATGTCGTCACCTTGCTTCTGAAGCAATGTTTTGTGTTAAGTAATTTGTAATAACTATATATATATATATATATATTAAATGTTAATATATATAAATACACAAGGTAGTAGCAAACTTATATGGTAAAATTAGACTAGGCCGTATCAAGAGATTAAGCTTCACAAGTCACATAAAGAGGGGTCTGACCTCTCGTATTATGAAGTCTATGGACACTTGTGAGCCTTAGCATCTTAGATAGAAAGGCCGAAACCCATCTGTAAGACAGTGTGAGAATGATTTGTCAAACTCAGTCTCATACATACTGATGTACCCGAGTCTATTTTTAACAAAATAAGTTATTCGTATATTTTACTAAGACACGTGTTCTTGATGAAACGTAAGTCTGATAAAATAAAGAACAAAATGACGAAAGTATTTAAACTGATTCGATTAGATCGAATGGTCAAATACTTAGCTATATAAAATCTTGTGTAATTAAAAGAAAATGTGATTTTCTCTCAGGTCAAGTCTGTTAACACATCAGAGTGTTAAAAGGTATGAATCACACTTAGTTAGACTTGGTGCGATCCATAAATAAGTGACTCTGAGTTAACTCCTCCCTCTGGGTTAAGTCCCAGATAGTAATGCCTAGGTTTTGATAATGTTCTATAAGGACATTATCAATAATATATTCAATAAATCAATCGTAAGGAAGTTGTATTATTACTCGAATCTCGTGAGACGGATTGTCGAGTTAGACATCATAACTGATGATGACTTAGTCAACTTCCGGGATGAAATTCGGAGTAGTAACTCCGATTTAAAACTTGATGCAATCAGAATAGGTCCGTGTGCGTAAATAAATTTGAGAATTTAGTTTACGTACCCAAGGAAAATGTTTCCTCACTTACTGCAAGTAAATCTTTAAGTTGAAAGGTTGGTACAGAAAGAAAATAGTGAAGTACAATCATGTTGGTCGAGAACGTTTTTTTCATCCTAATTCCTATAAAACGGATTAAGATGAAACCAGTTTCGCCAACAGATGTGTACAGATCTACTCGGACCAAAGCCGATGTAAAACGCTTAAGTTGACCATGAAAATTGGAGCATTCACTTATAAGTTCGGTTTTCTAAATATGATTTAGACAGACTGACTTATATGAATTAGCCAGATAGTTTTCAAGGTCAGTGGGAGCGTATAAATTACATGCGAATCATCAAAGGGATGGAACATACATTTTGACAAAGTAATCAAAAGGTTTGATACTTTATCAAGAATAGATATAAGCCATCTAAAATGACCATTAACAAATTTAAATGATTATCGTAAGGTACGATAAAACTGGATAAGATCCAAGTAAAATAAAATATTATGGATTCCGACAGACCAAATGAATTATTTGAATGAGATTCAAATGGTTGGTCTGACATGAACATAGAAACCCCTTAAGTCTATAGTGTAGACGGTTTTGGCAGATCCACTCACGAAGGCTCTATCACATGAAGTCAGGAAAACTTATGTGTAAAAACGATATTAGATATCGAGATAAATGGGCCTGAGTGCAAGTGGGAGATGTAGGAATATGATGCCCTCGAGGCCATTTATCCCTGTGTGAATAGCACAAACATCTTATTCGTAATAACAGTAAGCTGTTTGGTAATAATTTATCTAAGTTATATTGTAATGTAGTTAACATTAGATATCAACTTAGGTAAAGTCCTGAGACTTTATGCAAGGTTAAACAGGTATCGAGATGAGTATCTCGATCATGGAGAAACGTTTGACCGTCTGTAGCATAAGTCTAAAATGGTTCGTGGTCGTAGATGTTTCGAGACAAGGATATCGAAACATCGGATAGACCATTGTGTCTTAGTCTTCACCATTTAGCGGTGGCGATAATCTCATGATCGCTTGACTTGGCGAAGTCGAAGACGAGACATAGGTGCTCATTAGAATGAGTTCACTGAACGATCCACTAGAGTTATCATATGGTTATATTGACCAATCTGTCAGTGATAACTCTGAGTGATGATAGGATAGTTGGTCTTTTGACTTGAGGTCATTTTGACAAACCTGTGCGTGAACGGTGCCACTTATATCAACTGACCTAGCTTCGAGGCAATGCCTGTCGAAAGGTCTTTTGATTGGGTGTCACTTGAAACGTACGAGGCGAGTAATGACCAAGAGAGGATTCGTCTCTCCCGGTCAATGGGAGTTAGTGTCATAGAGTTAGTTCGGTCTTTAGTAAAAACTCTGCGCAGAGTATGTTGGAAGAAGTCCAACATTTATTGACTAAAGATTGATCGAAACTAACCGGAGTCAAGTTATTGGGGTTGACAGTTTAACCGTACCCCAGACTTGATCTACACGACACAATTTAGACGAAGAGACTATAACTACGGAACTCATCATGGAAACAGTCAGGTGGTCCCGATAATACTCATGTCAATGAGTTAATCACATAATGATGATTCCTGAAGCAGGGACGACAACCACTGCTCGTGGTCACTGCCGTATAGGGCTTCAAGCCCAACCTGTTGTAAGGGTCAGGCTGTAGGGTCTCACACAGAGTGCGATTCTTCGTCTAGTAATAGGTAGAAATTAGTTAGGGAGAATAATTGCATTTTGATGTAAGGGATGGAATAATTGCATTTGATGCAATATGGTAATTTAAGCTCAGATAGGGACTATTTTGCATTTGATGCAAAAGCGATTAAATGTGTATTAAATTGTTTAATACAATATTTAATAATAATAAACGCAAAGGAAAAGTTCACGGGTAAGACGAGAATGTCCCGGTCTAGACCCAGGTTCGAACGGCGTCCAAATCGGACACCAAATGCTCAAGTTAGAGCCAAAACAGCCCAAAGGATCAGACCAGGCCAGGCTCAGTAAAAGCAAGGCAAAACAGGCTGCCTGGGCTAGCCCAGGCGCGGCCTGGGCTCTGCCCAGGCGATTTTACGTGCGCTAGGACGCGTGGGGCCCACCTGTGGGGCCCACCTCTAGGGTTTTGAACCATAAGTGTGCTGAATCAAATGACGGCTCAGTTTTTGCGAAAAACTAGCCTAGGGCTGATCTTTGGACACTCAATTGGAGGGTCAAACGAACTCCGATTGACGAACGGTTTTTTCCTATGCGTTCACCGTTGAACGCTTGTCGTATTGATATGTTGTATCAATCTTGAAGCTCAATGGTGAGTGAGTTAAAATTCACGGAAGTTTGCACTTTGTGAAGTGCAAACTAACTTGATTTTAATTAACTCATTGTTTAGTCCCACATCGGATTTTGAGAAAAGGGGAGAGTCCGCCGCCTATATTGTAACGACTGGTTTTCATGTATCTGGATTTATTATATTATAATATATGTTTCGGTGGATTTTCTCCTCATGTGTGGTTTTCGTCTCCGTGACTTTCGTTTTCGATCGTTTCGTCGTGTTTTCTCGTTTCTTCCTTAGGATCGTCGATTTCGAAGTATGTCATTCGTGACGGGATTCATAACGGTCGTATCTTACTATTAGATCAAGCCTAGGAGTCTTAGGAATCGATCCCGGAGCTCCGCGCTCCGTATCGGAACTTTTGGTGCTTATTAACCGGTATAAGAAGGGGCACCGACCGACTAGATGACGATCCAGTCGGTCGGCAATCCATCTTGGACCGACTAGTTGGCTTTCTAAATTTCTCAGGAGTTACTGTTTATCGTTAGTCGGTCTAAGAACGTTGGTTGACCGACTAGGTTGCAAACTAGTCGGTCAGCAATGCTTCTTTAACCGACTAACTCTTCAACTTATTTTTGGTATCAATACTGTTCACTCTTAGTCGGTCTAAGAACGTTCATCGACCGACTAGATGACAAACTAGTCGGTTAGTAGTTGTTCATCGACCGACTAAATCCAAATCCTATTTTCGTTCAGAAGTTACTGTTTACACTTAGTCGGTCTGCGTTGGTCGACCGACCGACTAGTTGCCAAACTAGTCGGTCAGTGGTTGCTCTTTGACCGACTAATCTGTGTTAAAACCCTAATTTCTGGGCAGCCGCCAGCCCATCCTATTTAAACCCCTCCCAAACGTTTTCTTCTTCCTCCACTCGACCCAAAACCCTAGTTTCTCCCCCATTGAGCCCCCATCTTCCTCAAACCCTTATTTCTTCATTCCAAGCCCAAGATCCATCATCCAAACCATCCCTCAACACATTCTACCCCTCATCTTCCCCAAAATCTCATCAAATCCCCAAAATCCCCCAAAAACCCTAGTTCTCCAAACTTCTCCATTCGTTTCCAGATCTGGTCCCTAGGTTCTCCGGAGTGTTTCTTCCGCCTCCTCTCGGTAAGAAATCGATCTCTTGATGTTTTCATAACCTATTTGTATTTTTATGAAACCCTAATGAATGAATGTTGTTTTGATGATTGTTTCCCCATAACAGCGATTTCCCCGTAGATTAGCATCCGCGAGACGAACCTTCGTGATCGTCATCCCCGGTGCTAGGCAAGTGAAACTTGCCACTTAGGGTTTAGGCCATGTCTTAGGCCATTTTGCTTGTTGTAGGCGTAAAAGAGGCTAGGCGATGAAATGATACTCGCCTAGGCGCAAATTTAGGAACTAGCTTGACAACAAAGCTAGGTCCGACATTTATCATGTTGCACAATTACCATGTCATGTTTAAATTCCATTAACTGTACGCAAATTAATTGTCATGTCATTGCATTCTTTAAGTGATCCCGTGATTGCGTAGCATCGCTACAATACTTGTGTTTCCTGGCTCGTGACCAGAAGCGAGCATAATGAGTTGCTAACCCCAACGCTCGATATTGAATTGTGAACTAAGAAACAAGCTCCCGTGCGGGGCAACCCTGTCTCACTTGCTGGGATCATGTACAGGGACCCTGGCTTGTTTACGTGTGGGATGGGGTAAGAGTTAAGCGGTCATTCAACTGGGGGTCTGCCTGATCAGCAACTGCAGTTGTAAGGCGAAAACTCTGGGGTGGGGTAGTGTTTAGTGCCGATCAGCGTGAATGTTGTACCATTCAGCTGAAGGGCGTAAACATCTACAAACAACAGTGAAACGTGAATAGTGAATTGATTGAGATTGTTAGTAGCTTGGCTACTCTTGTCTTGTCCCGATACTTGCTCTCTTGTACTTACTGTTGACCATGTCTTAATTGTGCACTCATGTTATAACTGCCATGTCATGCATACTATAACTGCTAGGTTGCTAGTTGCCTTACTTTCAGTTTCCTTGCCCAAGTCTTTTAGACTTGCTGACATGTGCCCTTTTACTCTTTTGGGTGACACATGTTAGATCCTGAGCCTGAGTACCTTGTTGAGGACGAGGTGGTTGCTGACGCCGAGCCCGAGCTTGTGTTTGATGGGGAGTACGTGGACACTGGGGACCAGTCCTAGTGTCTTCGTTGTGTTTTCCTTTTGTTTAGACTGCTGTTTTGTTGTCGGTGCGTAGCACCTATACTTTGTGACGTTGTTGCTTTTGTTGGCCTTGTTCTGGGCCTTAGACTCTTTCTTTTAGCCTGGTGGCTTTTCTGGATGTTGAACTTATTTTCATGTCGGACAATTTATGAGATGTGAGAATTTTATTTCTGTCTCTCCTTTTATTATTATTGTTGCTTCGTTTGTGGTTATATGGACCTGCTTATGTTTTATTGACGCTTATCGGGTTTGGGGCTTCACAGCTCCACTCTCGTGCGGACCTTTTCACGTCTCGCCTCCATTTTAGGGAAGCGGGTCGTGACAGGTTTTGTTGGTGGCCCATTCAGGTCCTTCTGTAACTGCGATTATCGGAATAGCGATAATAATATTAGAATGTCCAATAAACTAAGTTTGACGTCCGAGTCATAAGCTATGAGTCTAATCTGATTCGTTTTGTGTCATTAGATGGCAGGAAGGCGATTCACCCGTGGTGGAGGTAGTGGTGTGCTCCCTCATGATGAGGAGCCTGAGCGGAAACCCACCAATGGGGAGATGATGCGGATGATGCTCCAGATTATGCAAGTGCAGCAGGGCGTGCTCCTGCAAGTCCAGAATGCTCCACTTGCTCGAGCTGCCCGGGCTCTTCCGGATGCCCCTCGCTCTGAGCCAGGAGCGAAGCAATTTCGGGAGCTGGGTCCCGCATATTTTGATGGGTCTGAGGGTCCTCTGGCTGTCGATGAGTGGATTCGGAACATCGAGGACAATCTGAAGATGGCCAAGATCACCCCGGCTGGATGGGTTGATTTGGCGAAGAGGCAACTCAAGGATAATGCTCGGAACTGGTGGGATGCGGAAGAGAAGATGTTGGTGGAGCCGATAGCTTGGGCTATCTTTAAGTCCAGGTTTGATGAGGAATTCTTTCCGAAGGCTGCGAAGAAGGAGATGCTGCAGCGCTTCATAGATCTGAAGCAAGAGAGCTTGACGGTGGACCAGTACCACCAAGAGTTCACTAGGCTGAGTCGGTTCGCACCGAAGATGGTGCAGGATGTCGATGAGAGGGCTCAGAGGTTCCTGCAGGGACTTGCTTTGGAGCTCCAGAGTTTTGTGTCTTCCTCCGATCTGGACTCTTATCAGAAGGTTTTGGTCGCTGCCAGGAGGCAGGAGCTGAACCTGAGTCAGAGGAGAGGACATGTTTCTGGTGCTGGGAAGAGGCCTATGGAGCAGGCCAGAGCGGTGGTTAGGCCTGGTTTCAAGCCTAATCAGCCAGCTCAGTTTAAGAGGCCAGGAGGGCCTATTCTGAAGACTTGCCATTTCTGCGGCAAGCCTGGCCACATCAAGGATCAGTGCCGGAAGTTTTTGGGCCAGTGTCTAGTTTGTGGTGATGCTTCCCATGTCGCGAAGGATTGTCGGCATGCGGGTCAGCTGCGGAGGGCGCCTGTTGCAGCTCAGCCGTTGCAGCAGCGAGCGTCTGTTCCTGCTAGACGTGGAGCAGCCCTTGTTCCACAGAGGCAGGCTTTTCAGCAGGCTGTTCCGCCGAGGAGGCATGCTTTTCTGATGACCGCTGTGGAGAGCGAGGCTGTGGATGAGGTTATCGCAGGTAATCCTCAATCTAGCTATTACTTTCCTAGCTGGTTTGATTGTTAGATTGTGTTATTTGCTTGAACATGGTTGTTTGCTAGACTAGGGTTTGATTGTTAATTGCTTGTTAGGTATGGTTTTGGTGTGCACATTTCCTGCACGAGACCTCTTTGACTCTGGTGCATCGATGTGCATTATTTCTCAGAGCTTCGTGGAGAGGCATTCCTTGTCGACGTCCCCTCTTCCCAAGAGTTGGAATATCGTTACAGGGAATGGCGTGGTCTCGGTGCATCGTGGTTGCAATTCTTGCTCGTTGGTGGTCTGTGGACATGAGCTTTTCGCTGATTTCATTGTCCACGCCATCATCAACTATGATGCAGTTCTTGGGATGGACTGGCTTGCGAGCTTCTATGCTACGATCGACTGTCGAAGGAAGAAGGTGGTGTTCGAGATTCCCGGACATCCAGTATTTGAGTTCAGCCGTGGTAGCAGTTCGGTTGGTCCTGTCAGATTTCGGGCCAGACCGGTGGAGGTTGTGGCTATGCAGATGGAGTTGGAGTGGCCAGCTGTGGTGCGTGATTTTGGCGACGTCTTCCTCGAGGAGATGTCTGGTTTGCCACCTGATCGGGCTCTAGAATTTTCTATCGATCTTATTCCAGGTGCGCAGGCGATTTCGAAGGCGCCGTATCGTATGGCACCTGCAGAATTGGAAGAGTTGCGGAAGCAGTTGGATGAGCTTTTGCAGAAGGGTTATATTAATCCTAGCGTGTCTCCGTGGGGAGCACCGGTGCTGCTAGTGAAGAAGAAGGATGGTTCGTGTCGCATGTGCGTGGACTATCGGGAGTTGAATGCGGTGACCATTAAGAATAAATACCCGTTGCCTCGCATCGATGATATCTTTGATCAGCTTGGAGGTTCGAGGGTGTTTTCTAAATTGGATTTGAGGAGTGGTTACCATCAGTTGAAGGTGACGAAGGATGATGTTCCGAAGACAGCGTTCAGGACGAAGTATGGACACTATGAGTTTGTGGTTATGCCTTTCGGCGTAACTAACGCGCCCGCAGTTTTCATGAATCTGATGAACCTGATTTTCTACGACTTTTTGGATAAGTTTGTCGTTATCTTTATTGACGACATTCTGATCTATTCGAAGTCGGAGGAAGAGTATGCCTCGCACTTGAGGACGGTATTGGAGATCTTGAGGAAGCATCGTTTGTATGCTAAGTTTTCGAAGTGCGAGTTTTGGCTGGATAGAGTTGCTTTCCTTGGGCATGTGGTGACTGGAGATGGTATTTCAGTGGATCCCGAGAAGGTTAGGGCCATCAGAGAGTGGCCTGTCCCGTCGTCTGCGTCTGAGATTCGGAGTTTCCTTGGACTTGCTGGTTACTATCGGCGATTCATTAAGGACTTTTCCCGTATTGCTGAGCCGATGACCAAGTTGACGCGGAAGGATGTACCTTTTGTTTGGTCGGGTGATTGTGAGAGTGCTTTTGGTATTCTGAAGGAGAGGTTGACGACTGCCCCTATTCTTGTTGTGCCTGATCGCAGCGGTGGATTTGAGATCTTTTGCGATGCTTCTGGCAAGGGTCTCGGTTGTGTGTTGCATCAGCACGGACATGTTGTGGCGTATGCGTCTCGTCAGCTTAAGGTTCATGAGAAGAATTATCCGACACATGATTTGGAGTTGGCTGCCGTTGTGTTTGCTCTTAAGATTTGGAGGCACTTCCTGCTGAGTGAGAAAGTGAAAATTTTCACCGATCACAAAAGCTTGAAGTATATTTTTACTCAGAAGGAGCTCAACATGCGACATCGACGATGGTTGGAGCTTATGGCGGATTATGAGATTGATTTGCAGTATCACCCTGGCAAGGTGAATGTGGTTCCCGATGCGCTGAGTTGGCTTCCAGCGGTGATGATTTTGACCACGCAGTGGAGATTGCAGCAGGATTTTTGCGAGTCTGGTGTTGAGATTGTCCTTCCTGGGGAGGATTCATCGTTGATGTACATGCAGGTACAGTCGACGATCGTGGATCGGATTAAGGCTGGCCAGGCTGAGGATCTGAAGCTGGTGAAGATTCGGGAGCAGGTGGAAGCCGGTCTGCGGACTGACTTTTTGATTCATAAGGATGGCTCGCTGAGGTTTGGAGCCAGGTTGTGTGTGCCAGCTGGGGATATTAAAAAGGAGCTGATGGTGGAGGCACACAGTTCGCCGTATTCTGTGCATCCTGGTGGCACCAAGATGTACCAGGATCTTCGTCTGAATTATTGGTGGCATGGTATGAAGAGGAGAGTGGCTCGGAGTGTAGCCAAGTGCTTGGTTTGCCAGCAAGTGAAGGCGGAGCATCAGCGTACGGCCGGGTTGCTACAACCGCTTCCGATTCCGGAGTGGAAATGGCAACACATCACTATGGATTTCGTGACTGGACTACCTCGGAGTCCGAAGCAGAATGACGCGATTTGGGTGATCGTAGATCGATTGACCAAATCTGCGCACTTTATTCCGTTCCGAGTGGGACAGTCCACTGAGGCGCTAGCGAGGAGATATATGGAGGTAAAATTCTTTTACTCTCCGTTTTATTTCCTTTTCCTAGTTTGGATAGTGATGTAACGTGAATCGTGCAGGAGGTCGTGCGACTTCATGGAGTCCCCGTGAGTATCGTGTCGGACAGAGACACGAGGTTCACATCTCAGTTCTGGCAGAGTTTGCAGAAGAGCTTGGGTACGCGTCTGAGTTTCAGCACTGCGTACCATCCGCAGACGGATGGCCAGTCCGAGAGGACAATTCAGATTTTGGAAGACATGCTGAGGGCGTGCATGTTGGATTTCAAGGGTTCGTGGGAGGACCATCTACATTTGGTGGAGTTTTCTTACAACAACAGCTTCCAGGCGAGTATTGGCCTGGCGCCTTTCGCCGCTCTTTATGGGAGGAAATGTCGATCGCCATTGAGTTGGGATGACGTTGGTGATCGGGAGTTGTTGGGACCTGAGATGATCGTGGAGGCCGTGGATATTGTCAGGAACATTCGGGAGAGGTTGAGGATTGCTCAGGACCGTTTTAAGCATTGGGCGGATGCTAAACGTCGTCCTTTGGAGTTTCAGCCGGGCGACCATGTGTTCTTGAAGATTTCCCCGAATCGCGGTGTGATTCGTTTCGGGAAGCGAGGGAAGTTGAGCCCGCGATACATTGGACCGTTTGACATTCTGGAGAAAGTTGGCGAGGTAGCTTATCGTTTGGCCTTGCCGCCATCTTTGGAAGGAGTTCACAATGTTTTCCATGTGTCGCAGCTTCGTCGATACATTGGCGATCCGTCTCATGCTGTGGATTTTTCGGAGATTACCGTTCGCCCAGATTTGACGTATGACCAGCATCCAGTGCAGATTCTGGACAGGCGTCAGAAATCGCTTCGGAACAAGATTGTCAATCTTGTGAGGGTGATGTGGCGACACGGCTCACCTGGAGAGTCTACTTGAGAGAATGAGGATGAGATGCGAGAGCGTTTTCCACTTTTGTTTCCGGACACGTGAGTGTTTAAAAATTCCGAGGACGGAATTTTTCTTAAGTTGGGGAGGATGTAACGACTGGTTTTCATGTATCTGGATTTATTATATTATAATATATGTTTTGGTGGATTTTCTCCTCATGTGTGGTTTTCGTCTCCGTGACTTTCGTTTCCGATTGTTTCGTCGTGTTTTCTCGTTTCTTCCTTAGGATCGTCGATTTCGAAGTATGTCATTCGTGACGGGCTTCATAACGGTCGTATCTTACTATTAGATCAAGCCTAGGAGTCTTAGGAATCGATCCCGGAGCTCCGCGCTCCGTATCGGAACTTTTGGTGCTTATTAGCCGGTATAAGAAGGGGCACCGACCGACTAGATGACGATCCAGTCGGTCGGCAATCCATCTTGGACCGACTAGTTGGCTTTCTAAATTTCTCAGGAGTTACTGTTTATCGTTAGTCGGTCTAAGAACGTTGGTTGACCGACTAGGTTGCAAACTAGTCGGTCAGCAATGCTTCTTTAACCGACTAACTCTTCAACTTATTTTTGGTATCAATACTGTTCACTCTTAGTCGGTCTAAGAACGTTCATCGACCGACTAGATGACAAACTAGTCGGTCAGTAGTTGTTCATCGATCGACTAAATCCAAATCCTATTTTCGTTCAGAAGTTACTGTTTACACTTAGTCGGTCTGTGTTGGTCGACCGACCGACTAGTTGCCAAACTAGTCGGTCAGTGGTTGCTCTTTGACCGACTAATCTGTGTTAAAACCCTAATTTCTGGGCAGCCGCCAGCCCATCCTATTTAAACCCCTCCCAAATGTTTTCTTCTTCCTCCACTTGACCCAAAACCCTAGTTTCTCCCCCATTGAGCCCCCCATCTTCCTCAAACCCTTATTTCTTCATTCCAAGCCCAAGATCCATCATCCAAACCATCCCTCAACACATTCTACCCCTCATCTTCCCCAAAATCTCATCAAATCCCCAAAATCCCCCAAAAACCCTAGTTCTCCAAACTTCTCCATTCGTTTCCAGATCTGGTCCCTAGGTTCTCCGGAGTGTTTCTTCCGCCTCCTCTCGGTAAGAAATCGATCTCTTGATGTTTTCATAACCTATTTGTATTTTTATGAAACCCTAATGAATGAATGTTGTTTTGATGATTGTTTCCCCATAACAGCGATTTCCCCGTAGATTAGCATCCGCGAGACGAACCTTCGTGATCGTCATCCCCGGTGCTAGGCAAGTGAAACTTGCCACTTAGGGTTTAGGCCATGTCTTAGGCCATTTTGCTTGTTGTAGGCGTAAAAGAGGCTAGGCGAAGAAATGATACTCGCCTAGGCGCAAATTTAGGAACTAGCTTGACAACGAAGCTAGGTCCGACATTTATCATGTTGCACAATTACCATGTCATGTTTAAATTTCATTAACTGTACGCAAATTAATTGTCATGTCATTGCATTCTTTAAGTGATCCCGTGATTGCGTAGCATCGCTACAATACTTGTGTTTCCTGGCTCGTGACCAGAAGCGAGCATAGTGAGTTGCTAACCCCAACGCTCAATATTGAATTGTGAACTAAGAAACAAGCTCCCGTGCGGGGCAACCCTGGCTCACTTGCTGGGCTCATGTACAGGGACCCTGGCTTGTTTACGTGTGGGATGGGGTAAGAGTTAAGAGGTAATTCAACCGGGGGTCTGCCTGATCAGCAACTGCAGTTGTAAGGCGTAAACTCTGGGGTGGGGTAGTGTTTAGTGCCGATCAGCGTGAATGTTGTACCATTCAGCTGAAGGGCGTAAACATCTACAAACAACAGTGAAACGTGAATAGTGAATTGATTGAGATTGTTAGTAGCTTGGCTACTCTTGTCTTGTCCCAATACTTGCTCTCTTGTACTTACTGTTCACCATGTCTTAATTGTGCACTCATGTTATAACTGCCATGTCATGCATACTATAACTGCTAGGTTGCTAGTTGCCTTACTTTCAGTTTCCTTACCCAAGTCTTTTAGACTTGCTGACATGTGTCCCTTTACTCTTTTGGGTGACACATGTTAGATCCTGAGCCTGAGTACCTTGTTGAGGACGAGGTGGTTGCTGACGCCGAGCCCGAGCTTGTGTTTGACAGGGAGTACGTGGACACTGGGGACCAGTCCTAGTGTCTTCGTTGTGTTTTCCTTTTGTTTAGGCTGCTGTTTTGTTGTCGGTGCGTAGCACCTATACTTTGTGACGTTGTTGCTTTTTTTTGGCCTTGTTCTGGGCCTTAGACTCTTTCTTTTAGCCTGGTGGCTTTTTTGGATGTTGAACTTATTTTCATGTCAGACAATTTATGAGATGTGAGAATTTTATTTCTGTCTCTCCTTTTATTATTATTGTTGCTCCGTTTGTGGTTACAGTGACCTGCTTATGTTTTATTGACGCTTATCGGGTTTGGGGCTTCACAGCTCCACTCTCGTGCGGACCTTTTCACGTCTCGCCTCCATTTTAGGGAAGCGGGCCGTGACATAAATAGGGGTCTCCCCCCTTTCTCAAAACTCGTCCCAAGCTCTAGATCTGAGCGGCTCTCGTAAATGTTGGAGCACGCTCGGATCTAGGCTTAAATTAATATTTCTCATCTCCCTAAATTTCTTCCTTACTCCTGAGGGCTTTAGCAAAGCCACGAAGGAGTTCGGATTCTGGATCCGAAATCTAGGCGGAGGTTTCACTCGCGTGAAACTTTCTTCGGCGCGTGGTTGGCTCGGCGGCACGGGTATTTATCGCCTCGGGATGCGGAGCGGATCGAGGAGCGGTTCGGGGAGCGGTTCAAGGAGCGGCTCGGCATGGGACGTGAGCAGCTCGGAAGACGGCGCGGAACATCTCGCCTGCTCCAGGGCTGAGATTCCGGGTATGTGGTTAAAGTATTTTATTAGCATTAGTTTAGTTTAATCGCAGTAGGCTAGATCCTTCTTGGGATGGTCAGATCCATCCCAAGTCGGCATAGATCTTGGCATAGGGTCTTGGACCTT
>JAULAV010003797.1:0-35051 GCA_030789695.1 Scilla litardierei
CAACACCAACCAATACCTAGCTATCCCAAGATCAATTGCACCAAGCCACAAACAAACTAACACTATTAAGACCAACAACCCTCAACCACACTAACATCAAGGGGCAAAGCCCACGATCAACACTCCCGTCAACACCATACACGACACCAACATTTTCGGTGACACCAAGACCCAAGGCACACCACCATCACCATACTAACAAGCCAACCACAAGCTACCACACTAACACCATCAAGACCATCCACCAAGGTACAACTCCATTACCATGACCATCACGCCAACCACCAACATCACCAACACTCAATCCAAACAACAAGCATCAACGATATTAGTGGCATGAGTCTATCAAGCTTATAAGATTAAAACAATAGTTTAAATATTAAGCCAATATCACCAAAACCATCAAGTCACCAACAAGTATAAGCATAACATGCTAATTAAGTGTAGAGAGCTTAGAACACTATTTAGAATCACTAATCCTAGAGTTAAAGTGATTTACTGAACTTTGGGGAGTCGTCGAGGATCGGTGGAGGTAGAGGAAGATGGAGGCAGTGTTGTAGCTTGGGTGAGCTTGCGGGGGTTGCAAAATCGGTTGCGCCTGGTGTGAAGGGGTCGGTTGACTGGTGTTGCGGGAGCTCGGTTGACCGGCGCTGCGGGAGCTCGACTGAAAGGCGCTCGAATGAAGATGCAGACTGGCTTGTGAGGTGTGGAAGGGGGTCGGCTGTTGCGCATGCGATTAAAATTTTTACGTTTTGGGTGAATATTTTTGAAGGTAACTTGAAATTTTTTTTTGGTTAGAATATTTTGAATGGGTCTGTAAATTTTTGTAGAGTGTAGTAAGTGCACGAAGTAAAAATAAACCCCCAAAAACAGGACGCTGTGCACGCGCGCGACCGAATAGGCGAGAAGTGTCGGGGTGTATGTCGTTATCGTCGGGATGAAAGGGGAGAAAGAATACAAGTAAGTAGGCTAAAAGAGCTATATGCAAAAACCAAAGGCCAAACCTGCCAATAAATGGGATGCAGGGAGCAAGGGGGTTTTTTTTTTAAATTTTGTTTTGTGAGAGGGGGATTCCCCCATGGCCGAGGTGATAGTGCCACATCAGGCATGTCCGTGGAGGGTTCCCCTCAAATATTAAAATAGATATAGGGATTTTCTTGGAAGAAAATTTCGCACAAGAAAGACATACGAAAAGAATTTTTTTAATGAAATTATATTTTATGATTCAATTTATACAATTCTATACCACATGCAAAATGATAAGTGAAAATATGGGAATTTGATCTTTGGTCCAACCAGTATAAAATTAAACGATTTCAAAACAATACTGTTATGAATGAGGGAGGCCTTTGGCCTCCCCTCCTTCATTACCCATTCATTAGGTCCCCCATTACTTAGAGTAATGGGGACCCTTGGTCTACTAGAGACTCTTGGCCTCCCCACTATGAGATAAATAAATAGAGCACCATGGCTCTTGGCTATGGTGACTCATTCTTAGCAATGAAATTCTATCTCTCTCTCTCTCTTGAGTTCATTATCATCCAACACGTTATCAGCATGTGTTCTCCATTCTTGAGCAAAAATCTTCATCTACATTCCTCCCTACGCGCAAGGAATCTAACGTTGCTGCGGCGGTTCGTTGGAGCGTTGGATTATTATTTCATTGGCGCAAGGAATCTAACGTTGCTGCGGCGGTTCGTTGGAGCGTTGCGGCATCCTAAAAGCGTTCGGGAGCTTGGATTATTATTTCTACGGATCATCGTCGCGTTCTTCCCTAGATCATTGATCTAGAGGTAAAACCCTATAATCCTGTAGATAAAATTAGACTAAATAATTTTTACATTGTTTTAAAATACAAGTAAAAAAAAATTTAGTCTAATAAAAGAAAAAAAAATTTATCCCTATTACAAAGTTTTTTTTTCTATGAAAATTTTTTTTTTTTTGTTTCCTTTTGCCATTAAACTTCTTCGGTGGGAAGAAGAACCGGAATGAAATCCTCCCCTCCCCCCTGACGGAGGAGGGGGCCTTCCCACAATGCCGACCATGCCCCCCCCCCTGCAGTGGAGAGGGGGACCTTCCGCGCCGCCGCCCCCCCCCCCCCCCCCCCCCCCGCTGAAAGGGGGCAGCCTGAGGCCGAGGAAGAGCCCTGAGGCCGAGGCCGATGGCAGGCTGAGCCCTGAGGCCGAGGCCAATGGCAGGCCGAGCCCTGAGGACGAGGCCGAGCCCTGAGGCCGAGGCCGAGCCCTGAGGCCGAGGCCGATGGCAGGCCGAGCCCTGAGGCCGAGGCCGAGCCCTGAGGCCGAGGCCGATGGCAGGCTGAGCCCTGAGGCCGAGGCCGAAGCCGAGCCCGAGCCCGAGGCCGAGCCCTGAGGCCGAGGCCGAGGCCGAGCCCGTGACCGTGACCCGAGACCGAGCCCGAGGCCGAGGCCCGAGGCCGAGGCCGAGGCCTGAAGCCGAGGCTAATTGTTTATTTTTGGCTCGAAGCCATAATAATTGCGACAAACAATTTTGCAGAACTGCGGAACGGGCCACAAGCGCTTATACTAAAAATAATTTTTGGCCCGAAGCCACAAAATTCTACAGAAATTCGGCTTCTTCATAATTTTAAAGAAGAATTAAATTTGCAAATTGAAATTTATGAGAAAAACTTTGTAAAATCAATAATTACATTTATATGTTCCTCTATTTATTTAAACATCTCTCTTGCAAATTATTATGTATGGTTTACTAGAATTTTTTTAAAAAAAATATAATCATCTCAAAGATCCTGAGACCGCTCTGCCGTTAGGTAATTAACCTAACGGTGTATGACGTTTCCCTGTGGTCTACGAGATAGTTATATTTTCTAGTTTACTTTTTCCATATTTTTTTATGCTTGAGATATATGCGTGGTTGTTTAATTTATGCCTGTAGCATATAAACTGCGTGGATGTTTAAAATAAGTAAAAATGTGTTTTTCGGGATCGGCCATTGTATACCTATTTACTTTCCTTGCACTTTTATTATCTTTTGAGAGAATTTGTAAGTGAGGAAATTTGTATTTAAAAGCCCAAGCTCGATGCAACAGCACATAGAATTGATGAAAACTCCTTCAATGGATCATGATGTCGGTCAATGTGCTTGGCTAAGTTTGCTGGACCAACCTAGCTTGACTGGGTAACAAGTGGTCCTGGCTTAGTCAATTCCCTGGCCGCGTCCGCTGGACCGCAAGGAGTCGATTCATGACTGTGTAAGCCAAAGCTCGATGCAACAGCATAAGAAGACGGATGCAGAAATATGGACCCACCCGGGGTTTCCAAAGTTGTATTTTTCAATCTCTTTTCTTTGGACTGTAATGAACTTTGGACTGTTTATTATTTTGGGTATCTGGCCGATCCCCGCATTTTTACTTATTAATTTATGCATGGTTTGTTGAATTTATTTTAATTCATGATTATCTTTAAATTGCATAGATAAAATGGCTAAATTGGCAAGCGTCGATTTCGAGGTGCTCGATGCAGCTGGCAAGAATTACTTGAGCTGGCGAGTGGACCTGAAGTTCCACTTGCGCTCCATGGCGCTCCTGCACTCCATTCTGGCCCCCGCAGTGGCCCAATCATCGACTCCCGCAGCATCCGATGCATCTGCTAGCAAAGCCCCAGAAGCGGCCCTTTCAGCTGGCAGTACCTCTACCACTGTCTCTGACATGGATAAGGCGAAAGCCATTATCTATATCAGACGACACATAGATCGGACCCTGAAGGCCGAATACTTGATGGTAGAGGACCCTCTGGAGTTATGGACAGCGTTAGAGGCACGCTATAGACATCAAATTGATGTCATACTCCCGCGTGCCAGCTATGAGTGGGAAAACCTCCGACTTCAGGACTACAAGTCCGTTGCTGAGTACAACTCAGCACTTCACAACATCACCTCACGCCTGAAGTTGTGTGGTGAAGAAGTCTCGGAGCACCGCATGTTGGAAAAGACATTTACCTCGTTTCACGAGAAAGATGCTATCCTCATGCAGCAGTATCGTGAACGCAATTTCACGAAGTTCTCTGAACTGCTCTCTTGCCTCCTTAGGGCAGAGCAGAATAGAGACCTTTTACTGGCCACTCATAACCAGCGCCTGGCAGGCTCAGCTCCTATTCCCGAAGCCCACAGTGTTCACCCCCCGAAGTGGAAGAACAAGAAGAGGGGCAGAAAGAACAAAGGAAATGCCCCTATGAAACCAGCCATTGCTCCTCCCCAAAGCAAGAATAACAAAGGGAAGAAAAACTTCACTTGGAAACGTAAGAACACTGATACAGTGTCAAATCCAAAGAAGACATGGGAGGACAAATGTCATCGTTGTGTCATGACTGGACATTGGTCCAGAAACTGTCGCACACCTCGCCACTTCCAGGAACTGTATCAGGCGAGCCAGAAGCCTCCGCCTGAAACAAACATGGCAAATGTGGAAAATCCGACGAAGTTCACTTCCAAGGATTTCGAAAATGACGACCTGCTCGATTGAGCCTCATCTTTATCTATGCTTTTCAAAGAATAAATTGTAGCTTCATCTCTAGTATGCTTAATAAAGACGATCTTTTATTTTGAATGTATGCATTTTACATTTCCATCAATAAATTTTCGTTTTTGGCTTATATAGATGATGTATGAGTGCCTAGTGGACAGTGCCTCGATGCACACTATCCTTCGCGATGAATGCTATTTCAATAGCATAAGTAAATATGACGGTCCTGTCATTACAATTTCAGGACTGTCCAAAATAATCGAAGGATCTGGTGATGCAATATTATTGCTCCCAAATAACACAAGACTAAAAATCAATAATGCACTATTTTTCTCCAAGATCAAATAGAAATCTCATAAGTTTCAAGGACATCCGTTTAAACGGATATCACTTAGAAACTAGAGATGAAAATAAGGTTGAATACCTGTATGTCACTCTTCGTAAAGATGGCCAGAAGACCATCTGCGAAATATTTAAAGGACTCCCGTCGGGTCTCTACCAAACATACATTCAACCAGTTGAAGCCAATATGACTGAGCACCAGACGTGCCAGCCAATGACACCATTTCAACTATGGCATAACAGACTTGGTCACCCTGGATCCATTCTGATGCGACGCATCTTATCTGAATCCCGCGGACATGATTTGAAGAACCAGAAGATTCTTCAGAAAGGTGAATTTTCTTGTCCCCCTTGTTTCAAGGGGAAACTAATAACGAGACCATCGCCCCTAAAAGTGGGTTTAGAGTCTCCTGGCTTCCTTGAGAGGATACATGGTGACATTTGCGGGCCTATTCACCCCGCAAGTGGCCCATTTCGGTACTTCATGGTACTAATAGATGCATCCACAAAATGGTCTTATGTGTGCCTCTTGTCCACCCGTAACCTAGCTTTTCCAAAGCTGTTGGCACAGATAATTAGGTTACGTGCTCATTTCCCTGATAACCATATCAAGAAACTACGTCTTGATAATCCGGGCGAATTCACATCTCAAGTCTTCGAAGACTATTGCCAGGCAACGGGTATAGAAGTTGAACATCCAGTAGCTCATGTTCACACCCAGAATGGATTAGCAGAGTCCCTTATAAAGAGACTCCAATGGATTGCACGTCCATTGCTTATGCAATCCCAATTGCCGGTGGATGCTTGGGGGCATGCTATTCTGCATGCCGCATCTCTTATCAGGATACGCCCCTCTGGAGGCAATACATTATCTCCGATGCAACTAGCATACGGCTCAACTCCAGATATATCTCATTTGAGAATATTTGGTTGTGCGGTCTATGTTCCAATAGCACCACCTCAGAGGACCAAAATGGGTCCTCAACGTCGTTTAGGAATCTATATTGGATTTGATTCACCCTCGATCATTAGATACCTAGAACCCCTAACGGGGGACGCATTTAAGGCACGTCTTGCTGATTGTGAATTCGATGAGAAAACTTTTCCAAAGTTGGGCAAACATTCCAAGAAGCCTGAAGCTTCGGAGACCATTAATTGGGAAAATAAGTCTTTGTCCTTTTATGATCCGCGTACAAATCTGTGTGAAGATGAGATCCTGAAGATCCTTCACATCCAGAATACAGTACACCAATTGCCGGATAAATTCACGGACAGCCAGAAGATCGTCCGTTCACACGTCCCTGCTGCTAACACTCCAGCTAGGATTGACATCCCTATAAATGGATGCAATCCACCCGCAGCAGAAATGGCTGTACCTCAATTGAAAAGAGGACGGCCACCAGGTTCAAAAGATAAAGTTCCTCGAAAGAGGAAGATTCCTGGTGAAAATAAGATTATCCCTCCACAGGATACTGAGCTCAGGACAGCTACCTCTCCCCTCCTAATTTCCCTCGCAGAGGAAACATTAGGAGAAACATCATTAAACTTTGTACGTACTGGGGAGGTACTGGACCGACATAGCACAGTCGTCGACGACGATTTTGCGTTCACTATTGCCGTTCACGTCGCTGAATACGACGATGACGTCGAACCACTTTCTCTAGCGGATTGTAAACGCAGAGATGATTGGCCAAAGTGGGACGAGGCGATAAGAGTAGAGCTGGACTCACTTTCGAAACGCAAAGTCTTTGGACCTGTAGTCCAAACACCAGTAGGTGTTAGACCTGTGGGATATAAGTGGGTTTTCATTAGAAAAAGAAATGAACAAAATCTGATCGTCCGCTACAAGGCGCGTCTTGTAGCAAAGGGTTTTTCCCAAAGACCGGGTATCGATTATGAAGATACATACTCCCCGGTAATGGACGCTATTACGTTCAGATTCTTAATAAGCCTATCATCTCTGGCAAGCCTAGAAATGCAGCTCATGGACGTTGTGACTGCATATCTTTATGGCGATTTAGATAAAAAGATCTATATGAAACTACCAGATGGGTTTAACTTACCCACAGAGATGAAAGAGATACCTCGGGAGGTATTCTCTGTTAGACTACATAGATCCTTGTATGGACTAAAACAGTCAGGCAAAATGTGGTATAACAGACTAAGTGATTACCTTGCACAGCAAGGATTCACTAATAACGAAGTCTGCCCGTGCATCTTTATCAAAAGAACGGGAAAAGGATTCGTCATCATAGCAGTTTACGTTGATGACTTAAATCTCATAGGCTCTCCAGCAGAGATTAATGTGATATCTGCAAGGCTAAAGCAAACTTTTGAAATGAAAGACCTAGGCAGAACGAAGTATTGCCTTAGCTTACAGATTGAACACCTACGAGGTGGAATCCTCCTACATCAATCCAATTATACCAGGAAGCTTTTAAATAAGTTCCAAATGGATAACTGTCATCCTTTATGTACCCCTATGGTCGTGAGATCATTAGACGTACAAAAGGACCCCTTCCGGCCTCTGGAAGAGGGGGAGGAGATACTGGGTCCAGAAGTACCCTACCTAAGTGCCATTGGTGCACTTCTCTATCTGGCTAACTGCACGCGTCCCGATATAGCGTTTGCAGTCAATCTCCTAGCCAGACACAGTGCAGCGCCTACAAAGCGCCACTGGAATGGAGTAAAGCATCTTCTGCGATACCTCCAGGGTTCTGTAGACCTTGGACTTTACTACCAGAGAGGTGCCTCCTCCCAGTTACTTGGTTATGCCGATGCAGGCTATCTTTCAGATCCGCATACGGCAAAATCACAGACTGGTTTTGTCTTTACCTACGGAGGTACTGCTATCTCCTGGAGATCGGTAAAACAAACCACTACTGCTACATCTTCTAACCATGCAGAGCTCATCGCGATCCATGAAGCGAGCAGAGAATGTTTTTGGCTACGCTCCGTCGTCCAACACATTCTCCAATCCACTGGCCTGAAATAGTGAACTAGAAACACATATGTAACTAGTATTACAAGTTACCTCGTCACTTCCACTCGTACACGAACGAGCATAGTGACCGAGCTTGTTGCACTTGAAGCACTTGATCCTTTTCAAGTCTTTCTTCTTGTGCCATTTCTTGTGCCCACCCTTATGTTTGGGTTCCTTGGTAGACTCAGGTTGCTTATTACGTTCATTAGAAGACTTCGAACGATCTTTACGTTTCTTTCCCCCATGTGAGGAACTAGCAACCACGTGCACTTCTGCACTTGGCTTGGCAGCCGCAAGCCGCTCTTCCTCTAATTCGAGGTGCTTGGAAACGTCGTTGAAGGTCTTGATGCTCTCATTGTGAGTGAGATGCATCTTCATTTGATCCCACCCATTTGGTAGGGAACGTATGACTGCTTGGATTTGTTGCTCATCAGTGAGCACATGACCTGCGTCCTTTAACTCCGAGATAAGGTTCGCCATATGTCGCAGATGTTTCCCCATGGAATGATCTGGACGTTTCTTATATGTATCGAACTTTATAGTTAAGGCGCGAAGTTTGGACACCGATGTGCCACCGAACTTCTCCTCTAGCTTGGACCATATGTCCATGGCTAGGTCATGTTCTCGGAAGATGCGCATTATGTCATCAGCCATACTGCTTAATAACGTAATGCGCGCTATCTTATTCTTCCGAGACCAAGCATCAAAAGCTTCCTTGTCTCTTCGGTGTTGGGCCGTAGTGCCAAACTCGGGTTCAATCATTACGTTCTTTAGAGTTTCGAGCACTTCTTGCTCCTCTAAAACGTATTGTATCTTAATGGACCAAAGTTTGTAATTATCGCCGTTGAGTTTTTCACCTTTGTTTAACTCAGCGACGATATTCTTTGAAGCGGAAGACATTTTACTTTTAAAATGCTGCAAAAGACACAAAACCGAAGGTTCGATCAAAAACATTGCATAAAAAATTCTTAAAATATAACTCCCACTTGAAATGATAATAGAATATCCCATTTGGATAGTTCTAAAATTCAAATCCCACTTGGAATTATATTATATTTGATAAGTTACTTTCGAAAAATATTGAAGGTGTTGTTCTAGAATCGAAAAGGTCTCTATGATTCCAATCACCATCTAGAACAACTTTCAATATTCCCCCATCACTTATCAAACAATAGTACTCTTATAGTACTAGCAGCGGAAAATAAGTATTTGATAAGTTACTTTCGAAAAATATTGAAGATGTTACTCTAGAATCGGAAAGGTCACTATGTTTCCAATCACCATCTAGAGTAACTTTCAATATTTCTCCCTCACTTTATCAAATGTTAGTACTCTTATAGTACTTAGCAGCGGAAAAGCGTTTTTGAAAACGTATTTTTCAAAACGAATATAAAATACATTGGCTAATCTCCGTAGAGTAGAGCACAACGTCATAAGTTCATTGGCTAATCTCCGTAGAGTAGAGCACAATGACATGGCTAATCTCGCATGAAGTAGAGCATTACGGCTAATCTTCAAGGAGTAGAGCACAATTTCATAAGTACATTGGCTAATCTCCGAAGAGTAGAGCACAATGACTTGGCTAATCTCGCATGAAGTAGAGCATTATGGCTAATCTTCAAGGAGTAGAGCCCAATGAAAACTTCATTAAAACGTTAGTCCCGTATGAACTAGTCGGCACTGTGGTTAGCCCCGTATGGGCTAATCGACACATTCGAGTTTGACCAATGCCTTTTGTCACCCCGTATGGGTCATTTGGCAAGTTTGCAATCGACCCAGACCATCTGTCGGATTGGTCGACCAAAAACACAAAATTGGTCGACCAATATTCGAACTGCAACTTCTCCCGGCCAGGGCCTCTGCCCTGGCCGGGGCTTGGCCAATGGCCGGCCAGGGCCTCTGCCTTGGCCGGCCAGGGGGCCTGCCCCCCTCGGCCAGGGCCGGCCAGGCCCTGGCCTCTGCCAGGGCCGGCCGGCCAGGCCACTGGCCGGGGCCAGGGCTCCTGCCCTGGCCTCGGCCAGGCCCTGGCCTGAGGCCAGGGCACTGCCCTGGCCTCTTGCCAGGGCGGCCTGGCCGCTGGCCGGGGCCAGGGCTCCTGCCCTGGCCTCGGCCAGGCCCTGGCCTGAGGCCAGGGCGCCGGCCCTGGCCACTGCCAGGGCCGGCCTGGCCCTGGCAGTGGCCAGGGCGCCGGCCCTGGCCTCTGCCAGGGCCGGCAGGCCGGCCAGGGCCGGCCCTGGCCACTACCAGGGCCGGCCTGGCCGGCAGGCCCTTGGCCAAGGCCGGCCACTGCCGGCCTGGCCATGGCCGGTCATGGCTTGGCCATGGCCGGCCATGGTCAAGGCCTTTCGGCGTTGGCCGGCCATGGCCCCTTTGGCCATGGCCGGCCACCCCCTTTGAATGGGGTTGCCGCACTTTCTCCTCCCCCTTGATGGGGTGGTCGCCGGTGGTTATTGGCCGTAGCCAACCCCCTCCGCATGAGGAGAGGGGGTGCATGGCCTTCATGGCCCATTTGGCCATGGTGCACATGCACCAAATTTTCCTCTTACCCGATGGAAATAACTTCCATCATCTTCCTCGATGAAGCACCCGTTCGTCGATGAAGCACCCGTTCGTCGAGAATTTAGTTATTTTCTAATGGCCGTGTGCCAAAAATGAATAACTTACTACGTGAACGGTCGGTTCTTCCCGTCACGGAGAGTTCCTACCATATCCATAATGATAGGAGACCCTAACGTGAAAAGAACAACCGCTCCGTTCTCTTCGTCACGAAGCGTTCCTACTATATCCGTAATAGTAGGAGACCCATTCGTGAAAAAGACAACGACTCGTTCGTAGTTTCGACGGGGCGGTGGATTGACCGGGCGAACCCATATGGCTCTGATACCAATGAAGGATCCTGTCCAAAACAGAGTTAGGATCGATAATATGAAGTGTAGACTTACGCTTGCGTACGCTGCACGGTAGTCTACGAACTTCGCCTTCGGATTCGCCACGACGGATCGAGTCTACTCACGAACGGAGTAAGGCTACTAATCCCACAATCTAAATCTCTATTTTAGATTAAGAACTTGGATGGAGGGAGAGGAAATATTTCTGCAGAGCTTCGCTATGAAGAAGATGCATGCATGAATTTCATGCAAAATGTGTAAGGAAAATGGCTACCCTTGGGTCTTATTTATAGCCCCCAAGGTAGTTATTTTAGGGTAAGTTGTTCCTTTGGAACAACTTAATTAAGGTGTACCATGATGCATGGCACATTATAAGCTTAAGTTGTACCATATGCATGGTACAACATAAGCTTAATATATTCCCCCTTTATTAGCCATATGTCGCATGCACTTATGCATATATAATGCGACTTTCCCGCTCATACAGAGATCCTCTCCGCAAGGGAACAGATTCCCTTTGCACATGACTTCGTGTGCGTGACATTCGAGGTCCGTATTCCCTCGTACATCCCCCACAAGGGTGTACAAACGTCTTCCATATCCAACACATTGATCGTGTCCCATCAGTCCCCCCTCGCCGCCGCTCTCTCCGCCATGCCAGCACCTCCCCATTATCGCTATTTAGTGGTCGCGCGTCCGGGGGAGTGGTTTTCGCAGGAGTGGGCGAGCGACCAACGGGTTATTGGGGCCGGGTCGGATCGACGTTCGAGAAGGTCCCTTGTAGGGCCTTTGTCGAATGGGCTTTGAGGACGCCGATGGGCTTTTGACCAGTAGTCGGGCTCTTGGGATCGTGCTTTATGGGTCTCGGTCAAATAGGCGTAACAGTTTTGCTTTTGATAATGTGGGTTTTTGGCTTTATTTTCATACATAAAGCACCAATTACTACAGTGGGGAAGGGCGTCGTCGAGACCCTGGGGAAGAAGATCTTCGAGGTTCTCAGGGAGGCCTTCGGTAAGTATGTAGACATCATCGCCCCCCAGATCGTCGAAGTCGTCCAGTCTTCCTTCCGGGAATGTGCGGAGCGTGTCCGGCAAGCCCCTCCGCCAGTCGAGTCCCCTCGCTCCGAGCAGGGCGAAGTGCCCGAGGATGTGTCCTCCCGAGCTCGGGCTCCCTAAGCCGTCCCTCCCAGCCTTATCCTCAAATTTTTAAGCATCCGCTTCGCTTTGGGCCAGTCTACTTGAAATGGATCCCTGGCCCCCGCTATCTCCTTCGGCTTCGTTACCGGCTCCATGGCTCATAATTGCTGGTTGCATGGCTGCTAGCTTGGGCTACCTACTTCGGGTCTTTTGTCAACCAATTTTGCTCTGTCGGTGTCGATCTAGCTTCCGTAGGCGAAGAACTCTGTCATTCGTCGTGAGTAGATTGTTTGTAGGGTGTTTCCTTCGCCTTGATCCCCTGTAAATAAGACGCATTTTTGTACTCTGGTTAGTTATTATAAACGAAATCGACTTACTTGGACTTCTTGTGTACTTTGCGTTGTCGCCTTGTTCTCGGCTTAGGAATGGACGAAGCTGGCGTTGGCTGGGGGGATTCTCCCCAGACTTAGGGGCGCAGGAGTCGGTCAGCGAGGGCGAAGCTCCTCGGCTTAGGACCGGTCGGCGTCCGTGCCTGCTGGGGGAATTGCCCCCAGACTTATGAGCGTTGGAGTCGGTCGGCGAGGGCCAAGCCCCTCGGCTTAGGACCGGTCGGCGTCCGTGCCTGCTGGGGGAATCGCCCCCAGACTTATGGGCACTGGAGTCGGTCGGCGAGGGCAAAGCTCCTCGGCTTAGGACCGGTCGGCGCCCGTGCCTGCTGGGGGAATCGCCCCCAGACTTATGAGCACTGGAGTCGGTCGGCGAGGGCCAAGCTCCTCGGCTTAGGACCGGTCAGCGTCCGCGTCTGCTGGGGGAATTGCCCCCAGACTTATGAGTGCCGGAGACGGTCGGCGAGGGCAAAGCTCCTCTTCCTCCTCCAGTGAGGCGGCGGTCCCCGGCCTTTTGCGTTATTGGCGACATGTCAACTCCGTCGGGATTTTAAATAAAGACAATAAAAAGAAGGCGTTTGTACTCTCATGAGTCCTGTCGGACCGGTACATTTGGAGGAAACGGAAAAAAGGAAATGAAGCTAAACAGAGGGATGTAAAACTAGATAACTCCCTCATACTTAGGCTGCCACCGGGGGGAGGGACGTTGCCTGCTCACTCTATGATGCGGAGGGGGCCTTGGATGGTGTTGATCTTCTTCCCCTTGTCCGGCTGCGTGGAGGTCCCTTCTCCGTGGGCCGGCTCGTCGGCCTGACTCCTGGCGTGCCCTCGGCTCATCAGCTTCTCAATGTCCTTCTTCAAATGCCAGCAATCTTCCGTGTCATGACCATCATCCTTATGGTACTTACAGTACTTCTCCTTGTTCTTCCCGCCTCTTTTAGCCTTCGGCGGGGGGCGATCAGCTCGCTCTTCCTTCTGTACTTGGGCGAGAATGGCGTCTGGGGTGGTGTCCCTCGCGCTTTCTCCCCGTTGCCTGTTCCTCTGTCTCTTTTCGGTCCGGTATCCTTCGGGGCTTGCTCGTCCGCCGTCGCCACGCTTGGTCCCTCGAGCGGTTTTTCCTGCATCCTCGGCCAAGGCCTCCTCGGTCAGCATGAAGCGTTCGGCCCTTGCCATGATCCCGGGGAGGTCCTTTGGGGGGTCGTTGTGCAGGGACTTCTTGAGGCCCCTGTGGCGAAGCCCTTTCTTAAGAGCCGTCTGGACCACCAGGTCGGGTGGGTTGTTCACGTTTAGCCTTTCCGCATTGAAGCGGCGCATGAACTGTCGGAGTGGCTCGGCCGGGCCTTGCAATATGTTGAACAGATGTTCAGCACCAGGTTTGATCAGCCTCCCCGCCATGAACTGTTTGCAGAACAACTGGGCGAGTTGCTCGAAACTGTCGATGGAGCGGCCGGGCAGGCTGTGGTACCAGATCCTTGCAGCTCCCCTGAGAGTAGAATAGAAGCCCCGGCAAAGCAGGTCGTCGTCAGCTCCCTGGAAGGCCATGTCCCCCTCGTAGTCCATCACGTGGTGTGCCGGGTCTCCTATTCCGTCGTACTTTCCCAGCACCGGGATCCTGAATCGAGAGGGGACTCGGGCGTCGGTTATTCTCCGCGATAAGGGACACCGGTCCCCGTGGATGCCTCCGGGGATGCGGTATTCGCCTGCTTCCGGCTCGATCGGGGGTGGAGGTAGCACCGGCGCCGGCGGGGCTGGCTCCGCAGCCTTCGCCACGCTGGGGGTCGGGCTGACCCGACGCTCCCGACTCCTCCTGCGGGAGCTCCTGCTCCGCCGTGATCGGTCTCTTGAGTGGTGTCGTTCGCTTCTCCTGCGGCGGGACGACCGTGATCGACGGGACGATGCCGTCATCGATTCGCTGTTCGTCCCTTCGGTCTCTCTTCGGCTTCTTTCACGATAGGGCGAGGAGGCACGTGACCTCGCCTGACGGGAGCCGGACCGCGTGAACCGACGCTCTACGTTCGGTTTCCGGGTCCCGTGGTCGTCGACCACCGCGGACCGCAAGTGCGGGGGACCCCCCGCCCATCGGTGGCTATCGTTCAACGCGCCTCCGTCGGACGGCGCGGGGCCGACAAGCTGCTGTACCGTCGCGACCAACGTCTGGAGGCTCGCGTTGGTCTCCTGAGCCAGGGCACGGAGCTGTCCCTGTGTGGCTAGTTCTGAGCCGCCGGTCTCTTCGGTTGAGTGGGCGGGGTGGCCGTCGACGTGCGTGTCCTCGGGGTTGCCATTAGATGCGCCATTCCCCTCCTCAGGGATGGGGGTCATGCGCTTCCTTCCATTGCTGGCTCGCGCCAGTGTAGGTGTGGTTTGCTTCTTCGTGGGACAGTCTTCGTTCCCACAGACGGCGCCAGATGTTTCAGAGTGTTTTCTCACTACAAAGCGTTGACCGTGGAGAGCCCGGTCAACGTGGTCAAGGGGCCCGGTTTGGGTCCCTCGGGGGCTTCGAATCGGTGTAGAAGGGGCGAGGGGTAGCCTCGGACCTGGTTGAGACGCTCGGCCTCGGACAGGTGTGCTCGGCCTCGGCTGATAGGGGGACGAGGGGTAGCCTCAGTCGCCCGGGTAGGTGCACGGCCGACGGGTGGCGAGGGAGAATCTCGGACCCGATTAGGACGCTCGGCCTTAGTAGGACGTGCTCGGCCACGGCAGGCTGACGGTGAGGGGATGCCTCACTGTTCGGTTGATCGAGTGGTCGGAGAGGGGCGAGGGGTAGCCTCGGCCCGTTGATCTGTTGTCCACCTGCGCAGACGAGAACGCTCGTCAGGGGGCCGGACCTTGGTTCCGGCCAAATCCCCTCCGATGCCTAAGTCAGATAGAGATCTGAGAAAGGAGGCCCGGCGGAGACGGTCCGACTCGTGGGGAGATCGTAACGGCGTCTCTCGGCGCGAGCGGGGGAGGAAAGAGATGAATTGGGGGAACGAGGTCGTTGATGGAGTACCTTAGGTTTTGTTACCTGAGATGCGGTCCCTCTCTTCGTCGTCTTCCTGGCCCTTTTATAGAGCTCCCGCTTGATTGCCTCCGGCCCACGTCCCACGCCCGCCATTGATCGTGTCCCATCAGTCCCCCCTCGCCGCCGCTCTCTCCGCCATGCCAGCACCTCCCCATTATCGCTATTTAGTGGTCGCGCGTCCGGGGGAGTGGTTTTCGCAGGAGTGGGCGAGCGACCAACGGGTTATTGGGGCCGGGTCGGATCGACGTTCGAGAAGGTCCCTTGTAGGGCCTTTGTCGAATGGGCTTTGAGGACGCCGATGGGCTTTTGACCAGTAGTCGGGCTCTTGGGATCGTGCTTTATGGGTCTCGGTCAAATAGGCGTAACAGTTTTGCTCTTGATAATGTGGGTTTTTGGCTTTATTTTCATACATAAAGCACCAATTACAACAGTGGGCTCAATTTATTACAGGACCTTGCACGAACATCTGTGAAGGGAACTCTAGGAGAGGGAGTAGACAGGCTGCATGTTGGGATAGAAGAGGCCAAAGTTGTTCTCGGTCCCCTGGGGCTGCTTCAGGTCTTCGTTGAAGAGGGAGAAGAGGAAGGCTTCGATGGGCGTCCCGGCCCTCCTCGGCGTCCCTTGGGCCACGTGCCTGACAAGGTTGGAGTTGTACGCCTGGGCGTTCCCGACGGTCGCTGCGAACCCGCCGGCGGACGGCCAGCCGCTCTCCGACACGACGATACGCACGCCGGCAGCGCCGAGCCTCTCCAGCGAAGCGTAAAGAGCGTCCAGCAGGGCGTCGAAGAGGTTGCGGTACGCGAACTGCCCGTCCTGGACGACCGTGCCCGGGGAGGTGAAGAGGGCGTACTGGATGGAGATCTGACCGGGATTGCCGGCGTAGCTGAAGTAGGGATACACGTTGGCGAGGAGCGGGGAGCCGGTGTTGACCAGGAACTGGACGATGGGCCGCAGGTACTGGGCGGCGTCGCCGGAGAAAGCGCCGGCGGAGGGAGGGTAGGAGGGGCCCAGGACACCGGTGGAGACGGAGGTGGAGACCTTGATTTGGTTCTGGAGGCCGTACTGGGAAAGCGCAGCGTACACGTTCTGCATTGCGGGGAGAACATACTGGGCCAGCCCCCCGGGTATCACCTCGTTTCCCACGGCAATGTATTTGAAGGGGACCTGGGAAGAGTAGGGCAGGATGTTGTTTTGCACCCAGCTGTTTGCGGCCGAGGGGTTGGAGGCCAGGGACTGGAGGTCGCTGTTGGGGACGTCGAGGAGGAGGCGGAGGTTGGAGCCGCGGAGGGCTTGCAGGGCAGCCGGGGCCGGGTAGTAGAGTCGGACGCCGTCGAACGTCGGGTTGGATCTGATGAGGCCTACTACACTGCTTGGCTGGGGGAGGTTGTCCCCGTCCATTCCATAACTTACCCCAATGGATTGCACCTCTGAGACATGAGCCAATCGTGTATAAATCAAGTTATTAATGGTTGTAATTAATGATTGAAAAAAATAAAGTGAACATACGTGTGATTTATTTTTTTGACAGTACGCTGCTATCCGTTCATACACATTATCCTTATCGCGGAATCAAATCATAGGACATAATAAAATACAAGAGATGTTACCTTGCGGTATGGGCAGCAGGAGCGACAAAAGGAACGCAATGGCAATCGTTCTCATGGTTAAATGTGACGATGTGCTCTGCAAAATTCAGTAAGAAGCGATATATTGCAAAGTTCAAATGAACACTGGCTTTTATACAAGCTGAGAAGGCAATGCCATGGCCAATATTGGACTAGTTTTCTATTGAAAATTCTATATGATATTTATTTGAACCCATGCCATGCCAATACAAATCATTTTGTTTCTATTTGGCGGCCAAGAGAAGAAATTGTAGCCATGACGTTAGAGTCCATACGCAAGCATATAATTCCTTCTTCGCTCCTTAATTGAATGAAAGCTTAACTTATCTAAAATGGGTCTTGTACCGAACTCTCTCACACAAGTGTCGTTTGGAAAGGTCAATACCGGCTGCTATGAACTCTTACATTTAATGAAAATTAATTATTGGATACATCTGCATGACAGAGGGGCTGAATCTAAAGAGGATATGCTTATAAAATGTGTGGCCCTGTGGGCATGTTGATGGATAACTAATTGGTCCAATTCTAATGCAGATGTCCCCTCGCACCATACACAATGTACGGTTGAACTAATTGGAGTTAGCTCGGACTTCAGCTCAGTTCATTGATTACAGTTGAATATTGCATATACAACCCTTAATTCATAGGATCTTGCGCATAATATGCGAATAACCGAGCTCCAATACGTCCGTTTTGACAATATCATCTTAATTGCGAGCTAACTATTTTTTCTATGCACAAAATACTCTTCCCATGGCTTAATTATGTATTAACTATTTTTGCAGGAATTTTCTAGGAATTTATCAAGCTCAACTAGATGGAGAAAAGAGATGTGTGAATAAACGGGCGTGTGTTATACTCCACACGTTCGTGTGGAGTGTAACCACTTCAGCCCTTAAGAGAGCCAAAGCACACAGCCGTGTGCTAAAGAAGGAAGAGAACAAGGCGATTATACGGTCGTTTGACTCAACCGTGTGGAAACTATGCGGCCCAAACCATGGAGGGACTCAGATCATACACGTCATGTCAACCGTCGACACTACCACGTCCTCACAGTCACAGAAAATAGTAACTCGGGAAGTTTTTGGCCCTGCAGCCACACATTCGTGTCGAATTGACACGACCGTGTCGAAGATGGAGTTCTAAGGCAAGACCACGACCATGTCACAAAACAACACGATTGTTTCGATCGAACTGATGTGTTCTGTTGCTACTCTACCCGAATTCTGCAGCGAGTTCTCTCTCGACTCGCGATCAGAGGGGGCGAGGATTTTATTGGAAGAGGGGTATATACGTGGAGAGCGAGAGAGATTAGATCATTCAAGTTTGAGCTACCCCTCCTGCGCGAAGAAGAAGCACTTAGGGTTTGCTATTTTGATTCAGTTTTCAGACGAAATTGGTGACAAATTCCTATTCTCTATTCTTCAATTTGCTTCTCTAATTCGTTCGATCATTGTGATGATGCTTTCCTACATGATTTTTGTCAATTTCTTTATCATGAGCAGCTAAATCTTTTATGTATGGGTTGTGATCTAATTTGGATTAATACTGATTGTGATTTGGATCTTCTTTAATGCTACATTGCAGATCTTTCATCTATCTTGGGTTTTAATTTTGAGATGCCATGGATTTGCCTTGAGAAAGAAAATTGATGGTAGAAGGTGTTTGGTTTAATGCCCGAGAGGGTGAAATCAACACTTGTGATTATATAACCCTAGTTGATGATAGTCTTAACCAATTCTCTTAAGTAATTTTATCATTTTGCCTAGGGCCTAGATGATGGATGAATGATCTAATTGGTTTAGGGGAATTGGTTTCGTTATCAATTTGTATAATTACTTGTTTGGGGCCAAGAAGATGAATGCGCAATTAAAAAATTCAAAGATATCCAAATCTTGATTAATATCATACACATTGATGTCACAACCCATACTCATTATCTCATTATATTACTTGTGTGAACTTAGTCTAATCGTGCTAACTAGAATTCATTGAAACAATCATTTTCACCCTCAAAAGGTGGCTTAGCTCCCATCGATTTTGTCCATATATTGACATCACATTACACCCAATTCTAAGGTTTGTTCCTGAGGATCGACCCTGAGCTCATCATGATATATTGCGTTGACAACTCCTGCACTTGGCGAGCAGACATTGTCCAGTTCGAGTCAAGCATTTTGGGGCCGTTATCGGGGACACCGGTGACGTATTGTAGTGTGATTGACATTATTGGACATTTTTGTTTGGAAAATTAACTTCTTCTTGTGCATAAATTTTACTTGATTGCTTTGTTTTCATTTTGTATAGATATACTTGAAATCATAAAAATTAGTGTAGTGTTGGAAAGAGATTCATCTTGGGCTTAAATTTTTGTATTTGGCTTAGGACTCTTAGGACACATCGATTGACTAGATTGATTGAGATGGCTGAAATTCCTCACAATAACATGAATGGAGATAATGGTAATAACACGGATAATGGTTCATAACATGGAAGAAGAACATTAAAAGATGATTTAAGGCCTACAAGATCTAGTCAGCTTCTTACTTCATTCTACCTGTGGATGCCAATTCTTTCAATTTTAAACCGGGAGTTATCCTCTTACCCTCATTCCATGGGTTAGAGCGAGAAAATCCCTGCAAATGATGCGATGAAACTTCGAGAATTTTCAAAAATCGAGAATATATACATGAGTGAAATGAAAACTCGAATTCGTGAAACGTAAATGCTCGGAAATCTTTCCGTCAACGAGAATATGTTCCTAAAACGTCATCCTACTCAAATCACCAAGCAATACACTAGACGATGACTATACTCACATTCTAAGACATTTCCTCTAACCCGACCTTAGATTGAAAGTGTAGAAACCTAAGCTACACAACGGTCGAAGAGGGGATAAGTATGGGATAATGGGATATTGGTCGATCGAGGAAGTGGCACTCACGACACGACACGATTCCTTGATTCAAGAAATTGCCAAGTTTATTCATGCTTTCATTTATATACATGTATATACAAAAAAAAATTTATATACACAAATTTTTTTCTGTTCTTTGGATTTGCAATTGGGTTGTATAAGGAGCGTTGGGTCGGTGACTCCCAGATCAGACGACCTTAGGCCACTGGGCCAAGAAGGACCACTCGGACCTACTAACTCAACCCAAGTGGAATCCTTATTCATACGCACTCCCCCAAGCTAGGTATTTTTACGCGAGGCCCGGACGGCTACTATCGTGGGGATCCATTACTCAGCTTCACTGAGGGAACAGAGCATATTATTTTTTTCTATTAACATTTTTTTTCTTTTTGATTTTTTTTAAAAGCATAGAGTAAACTAGGCAGATTCAATCCTCAGTACTAGGTGAAGTGTGGTTATCCAAGTCTCGAGGGACTATAAGCCATTATACACAACTATCGGCTCTACGGTCCATGCATAGAGTGGTTCCTAGATGTAAACCTAGGTCGGTTTCAAGTACTCATATCTAAGGGATTGTGAGGACGGCCAAAGCTAGGGTATTACAAGGGATTTAAGTTAAGGTTACTAACTATTCACATCTTCAAATCGACATCATGGAAATCGAGTATAAAAGTTCGGAAAACGAATTTCAATTCAGGATTCAGCACATATAAAAATTCGTTTTCGAAAAATTCTCGAGGCGAATGCAAGTATATACAAATTTATGCATGAAGGTGCAAGATGCATGATGCAAATGCGAATATATTTGGAGTTTTTGATTTTTTTTTTGATTTTTTTGCTTTTGAATGCATATATTGAATTTAAACATGATGCATATGAAAAAGAAAGAAGGATGGAAAAATAAGAATGAAAAAGTGAAATGAAAACGAAAACAACGATAAAAATAGGAAAATAAGCGGGAAAAAGAGAAAGTTAGCGCAAAAGAGCTCATTCCCCAAGCTAAAAAAAGCGTTTTCCTCAACGCAAAGAAAACACAGAAAAACGACGCGAGGACAAATAAAATAAGGGAAAGGAGACCCAGGTGCATCTCCTCGAAGCTATTTAAAACTGTACCCGAAAATAATGCATGTGTGTGATGCATGGGCAAAATGATGAGGGAGTGCCAAAAAAATCAAGCTGAGCCCCCGTCAGGTTGTGGTTGGGTGGGTGGAGTGGGTGGAGTGGATGGGACAACAGAATCAGCTGAATGCTCAGCTTCCGTGTCAACGTGTGGTAGGGATGGAGTGGTGTGGATACGCTCAGACTTTATTGGTGGAGGTGGAGGTGGAGATGGTGTGGTCCATTCGTCCTCTGAGGATGAGGAGAGAAGGATGATGGTGCAGTCATGTGATGGGGATGTGGGAGGAGTGAGGGGGTATGTGAAGGGAATGGAATGGGAACGGACTCCGTGATGGGTAATAGAGAAGTGTGTGGAATCACGGGGTCAGGATGGGATGATGGTGGAGGGGTAGAAATGTGCCCAATCTCAGGATCAGGCTGTGGGGAAGGTGGTGGTGTAGTGATAATGCGGGGTGTGATGACGGTGGTGTCCTCGGGCACTAGAGACGACTGGGATGGGATGGAAGCATGTAGTGAGGTGGTGGGGATATCTAAAGGGGGGATATGAGTGGAAGCTGGGGTCTGAGCAGTCTGAGGGGATGGGATGGACGGGGTGTGATACAGACAGGTAGGAGATGCGATGCAGCAGCAGGATAATAGCCCTGACTATAATGATACTGATAGACATGGTCAAACTGGGACTGGAGAGTCACGACATCAAGAGGAAGGACATCAAATGAAGTCCTGAAATCAGAGAGAGTATCTCTGATCTCAGTCAGAGTGCTGACGGTGGTGTCTCTAAAAGTCTTAAACTCCTCCTCCAAGTGAGCTAGGTGCTCGGAATGGGAATGAGGTGGGGAAAAGAGCGCTACTGGTACCCTCGACCTGGTGTCGAGATCTCCTATACTGACGAAGGGTTGGGGTGACTACAGGGCCAACTGATGTGGAAGCACCAGAAGGATCAACATGGTCCTGGGGATGGGGCTGACGTGGGTCAAGCTACTGGACTGGTGCCTGGACACCTGAAGCTAGGTCGGTGTCGGGTGAGAAAAGCCACCTCAAAGTGGTGACAGGTCCAAAAATTCCGGGGTTGGGTAGCATGGTGTAAGGAGTGGAGGCATGGCCATATAGCAAGAAATATCTCTCTGGGTCAATGGCTCGAATCATGGGCATGTTGGTGAGCACCGAGAGATCGAGAGAAGTAGGACCATGAACTGGGGTCATGGTATCCGGGATCTTGAAGGTGATAGGAGGGAGATAAGCGATGGTAGTGATGAGCCCCCCACAACAGATAGTGGATCTGGGGTCGGCTATTAAATGAAGGAATCTTTGCATGAGCCATGACCTGGCATGGAGGATATACTCGAAGACAGTGTTGCTACCCTCACGAAAGATAAGACTCTGTAAGACACACCACAAAAAGAAAAGCTCGTTCTGAGAGACCTGGCTTGTCCTGAGATCCGGAGTCTTGGCGAAGGTTCACACTCAGGTGAAACTTGCTTAGGCACATGGTTGGCTCGGTGACAAAGGGGATTGCTCGCCCCAGGACGCGGATCGGTTCGAGGAGCGGTTCGGCGTGGGACGGGGAGCAGCTCGAAAGACGGTGCGGTACACCTTGCCTGTACCAAGGCAAGGTTCCAGGTATGTGATTTAGTAGCTTTCTAGAATAATTTTAATAATGTCGCAGTAGTATAGATCACTATTGGGGTGGTCAGATCCCCCCAAGTCGGCATAGATCCTGTCTAAGGTTCTGGCTTTCCTTAGGGCCTTAGCTAAATTGTTTAGCTATATGTTTTTCCGCTGTGTTTTTTATCCCTCTGTTGTCCGTCCGACTTAGGACGGGAACAGATCTGTGCCCTAAGGGTCCGCCAAAACCCATCAGTTGTATCCGAGCCTCGTCTGCATGATGATCTAGGACTGCGGCAATTTTAAAATTATTGATTGCTTACTAAATGCACATAAAAGATTCTGACTTTATGTGATTATCGTTAGAATGCACCCCTTCTTGTAAAATGTTTTAAAATTGTTTTCAATGTATGGAATTTTAAAAAAATGCCTTCTAAATGCATTTAAAATGTTTTTAACTTTATTTGATAATTTTAAAAATTATTTTAGATGCTTTAAAAATTTTATGTGATAAAATTTTCTACACGCAAATTTTAATTTGATATTTTTTAAACATATGTTCATGTAATAAAATTATGAGATAATTTTGAACATGAAGCTTTAAATTTTATTAGATAAAATTTTTATGTTTTAAAATTATGTTGCATGTTATGTTTAGTTGAAACATAAAATAATTATGTGATTATTATTGTTTATTGCTGAGAATTAATTTCATATGATTTAATTAAGATGTAAGTGTTAATGGCTATGTTATTCTTGTCCCTTATTTGATAACACAAGGAAACCCTTGTAGGTTAGCCATTAAGAATCTTTAAAATTTATAAGATGAATTTTAATGACATGTTATGTTTTGACAAATTGTTACAACTTTTAAAAATACCTAATTCCTGATTAGGGTTGTCCTTTTAACGACGATATTATTTTAATCGTTATAACAATAATTTCATTAAAAGACTACACTTTAAAAGTGTTGTAATTTGAATTTGTTAAAATCCTAATGACGATTAGGATAGCACGTGAACCTTATAGTTGATAAGGATTTAATAAAAGTTATTAACAAATCCTAAAATTTTGAATTTTAAGGATTCAACTATTTGATAGGATTAATTAGTTGTTAATAAAAGCCTTTTAGTCTATGACACACATATCCGGTCAATGTGCTTGGCTAAGTTTGTTGGATCACCCTAGCTAGTCTAAGGGATAAGTGATCCTGCCTTAGTCAATTTCATGGTCGTGTTCCGTTGGACCACAATGACGCGAATCATGATTATATGACACTCTGGACTGTATCTAAGTCAAATACGTTAATAATCTTCTTCAAGATTAGCCGTAGCTCTCCTTGTTTTAGGGGTTGGCAACTATAGGACCCGTGTTCCAGTTGTTGAGCTACACTCAAGATGTGACATGGCAACCTTGTAGAAACCAACTTCTTAAATACATATCATGTTATCTTGATTTGACCCAAACTGTCGTGTCGTGAATACACAGAGCGCCGACATAAGTTAATCTAATGATGTAATCTAGACTTGACCCAAACCGTCGTGTCGTGAATGCACCGAGCGCCGGCGTAAGTTAGGCTAGACACAAAAACAAGGGTCCGACTAGACTAGTCATTGTGATTTGGATGAGCACAATCATGATCACAAAAGACTAGGGGTAAAAACCGATAAGAGAGTCATATATGATATGATTGATGAAGAGTCATCTGTCGATCGCAGAGTCAAGCAATTTATTGAGCTACACTCAAGGTTGTAAGACTCAGGGTGGTTGGATCTCTTTTCCATTAATTTAATTTAATTTAATCGTTCATTGATAGGTTTAAAATGATCACAAAAATAGTGGGAGTATATAACATTCTATCTATATTTAATATTGAACATATGCTAAACTAAGGTAAGTTCTATGTTTACCGATGGAATCCAAATATAATATTCTAAAAGAATAAGCTATCTGGTCAAATAGGTTGGTTAATAGAATATCAAGTTAAATTTTAATTGATAGAATAAACTATATTCTCGTAGACATTAAAATGACCTTCTTAATGACAGACTTAAGGAATATGATTTAATTAAATTCTGAGTCCAATAAAATAAATGCACGCTACATGTCACTCGCCTCTATATGGGATAGCTGGAACATATTGATGTTCAAAAGCAAGTTTCTCTATAAAATTTGTTGAGTCAACTCAAGGTTGTATGGAAAACAGTTTCGATCCGCAAGGTTCGAAACTTCGATCAAACTGTTTGATTCGAAGATGAGTGCATGAGCGGTACATGACCATGTATCCAAATTAGATCTTGAGTCAAGCAACTTGTTGAGTCAACTCAAGGTTGTAAAGCTCAGGTGTTTGGACACGTTAGGTGGTTGTACAGCTAATAATTTTGTTGAGACATTCAATATCTAAATGAGATTTAGAAAAGAAAGAAGGCACTCAATAAAGTCAATTGAGAAAGTTAGTCTTATTCATCATTAGTAAAGGTGTAATTAGGAGGAACTGAAAATGTGACATATTTGATGTCACGATTTCAAATAATTGTTATACAAAAGGATAATACAGTTTGGCGAATGTCGTCACATTGCTTCTGAAGAAATTAGTAATATGTATAACGATATATATTAAATGTTAATATATGAATATGCAAGATAGTAATAAACTTATATGGCAAAATAGACTAGGCCGTATCAAAGAGATTAAGCTTCACAAGTCACATAAAGAGTGGTCTGACCTCTCGCATTATGAAGTCTACGAACACTAGTGAATCTTATTCTCAAAGGTATGGTGGCCGAAACTCCTTCTGCAAGATAGTGGGAGAGCGAGTTGTTGAACTCACAGTCTCGTGCATACTGATGTACCCGGACCCAAGTCTAAGTTAGCCAGGATAAGTTGTTCTTATTTTACTATGACACATGTTCTTGATGAAACACAAGTCTGATAAAATAGAGAAAAAAATGAGAGAAGTATTTGAAATGATTCGATTAGATCGAAAAGTCGAATACTTAGCTGTATAAATCTTTGTAATTAAAAGAAAATGTGATTTTCCCTCAGGTCAAGTCTCTTAACATATTGGATGTGTTAGAGAGCATAAATCGCACTTTGTTAGACATAGTGTGATTCATGGCAAGTTGACTCTGAGTTACGATCCTCCTTCTGGGTTAAGTCCCAGATTATAATGCATAGGTTTTTGATAAGGTTCTGTGAGGACCTTATCAATAAGATATTTATTAAATCAATCGTAAGGAAGTTGTAGAATTGTTCGAGTCTCGTAAGACGAAGAGTCGAGTTAGACATCATAGTAAATGATGGCTTAGTCAACTTCTAGGTTGAAATTCGGAGTAGTGACTCCGATTAATAACTTGATGCAATCAGAAATGGTCCATGCACGTAAATAAAGTATAGACTTTAGTTTATGTGCCCAAAGAAAATGTTTCTTATTGTCTGCAAGTAATTCTTCGAGTCTAGAAGATTGGTGCAGAAAGAAAAATAGTGAAGTACAATTATGTTGGTAGAGAACAGTTTTCATCCTAATTCTTATAAACGGATTATGATGAAACTGTCTCGCCAGCAGATGCGTACAAATCTACACGGGCCGAACTCGATGTAAATGCTCATGATAACCATGAAAACTGGAGCATTCATTTATAGTTCGTTTTTCTAAATATGATTTAGAAGAACGAACTTAGATGAATTAGCCAGAGAGTTTTCAAGGTCAGTGGGAGCGAGTTAAATACATGCGAGACATCAAGGGGTGGAACATATTTTTTATAAAGTGGTCAAAGAGTTTGATCGTTTTAAATATGAACCATCCAAAATGACCAGTAACTTATTAAAATTATTATCGTTAGGAACGATGAGCTGGATGAGATCCAGGAAAATTAAATATTATGGATTACAAAAGACCAAAAGAATTATTTGAATGAGATTCAAATGGTTGGTCTAATATAAACATAGAAACCCCTTAAGTCTAATCAGTAGACGTTTTAGCAGATCCACTCACGAAGGCTCTACCACGTGAGGTCTGGAAAGACTTATGTGTAAATCCGGTATGAGATACCTGTATAAATGGGCTTGAGTGCAAGTGGGAGATGTTGGTAAATTGGTATGCCCTCGAGGCAATTTATCTCTATGTAATTGTACAAATGTTTTGTTCAAAATTACAGTAAGTTGTACGATAAGAATTTATCTAAGTTAAATCATAATGTAGTTATCATTAGTAACTTAGGTAAAGTCCTGAGACTTAATGCAAAGGTCAAACATGTATCGAGACGAGGATCTCAATCATGTAGATGTGTTTGACCGTTAGTAGCATAAGTCTAGAAACGTTCGTGGTCGTAGATGTTTCGAGAAAAGGATATCGAAACCTCGGATAGACCATTGTGTCTTAGTCTTCACCGTATAGCGGTGACGATGATCTCATAATCGTTTGACTTGGCGAAGTCGAAGACGAGACACAGATGCTCATTGGAAAATGAGTTTACTAAACAACCCATCAAGAGTTGTCATATGGTTTTGATTGACCAATCAGCCAATGATAACTCTTAGTGATGATAGGCTAGTTGGTCTTTTGACTTGAGGTCATTGTACGAACCTGTGTGTGAATGGTGTCACTTAGATCATTGACCTATCTTCGAGGCAAGGCATGTCGTAAGGTCTTTGGTTGGGTGACATTTGAACCGTACGAGGAGAGTAATGACCAAGAGAGGATTTTTCTCTCCTGGTCAATGGAAGTTAGTGTCATATAGTTAATTCGGTCTTTAGTAAAAACTCTGGCCAGAGTATATTGGAAGAAGTCCAACATTATTTGACTAAAGATCGATGGAGACTAACTGGGTTCGAGCTATTGGGGTTGACAGTTTGACCGTACCCTAGGCTTGAACCAAACGACATAGTTTAGACGAAGAGACAATAACTGCAGCATTCATCATGGACACAGTTAGGGTGGTCCCGACAATAATTATGTCGATGAGTTAACCACATAAGTATGATACTGAAACATGGACGACAACTGCTGCTCATGGTCACTGCCGTCTGGGGCTTCGAGCCACACTTGTAGTTGGGTCATGATGTAGGGTCTCACAGAGAGTGCGACCTTCGTCTAGTAATAGGTATAAACATTAGGGAGAATATGCATTTGATGCAAGGGATAGAAAATTGCATTTGAAGCGAATGATATTTTAAACTTAGATATGGGACTATTTTGCATATGATGCAAACTGAATTGAATGTGTCGTATATTTTTTACGACAATATTCAATACACTAAATGCAAGGAAAAGATTATCTGGATGACGGGATCGTCCTGCTCTAAACATAGGTTCAAACCGCGTCAAAAACAGAGTCCAGATGCTCAAGATAGAGCCAAAACAGTCAGAGAACAAACAGAAAAGTCAGCCCAAGTGTTAGGTTGAACACAGCCACAAGAGTGGGGCACCAACCCACTTGGGCTAGGCACCCAAGCCCAAACAGGCTTGTGCACCAAGCCCAAACAGGCTTGGAAGGCAGGCTCTGGCCCACCCAGTAGGCGGGTTAGGCCCGCCCGCTGTGCAGGAAGGCGCCGCCCGCCCCGCCTGCTTATGCGGGCAGGTGCCTGTAGCAGCGGGCAGGCCCGCCCGCATCATACGGGCGGGGCCTGCCCGGCTCACCCTGAGGCACTCAGCGTGCCTCATTGAGGCACATGCAGTGCACATGCCTCAAGGCACGTGCGATGCACGCTGCACACGCGGTAGGCCCCACCCAGCCCTAGGGGTGAGTGTAGAAGTTGACGGCTAGCCTTTTGTTCAAAAATGAGATTTTTTTGGCTATGTTTAGACCCTTGTTAGAAGGGTCAAATGGACTCCGATTGACTCGTGTTTTTTCCTACGCGTTCACCGTTCAGCGCCCTTCGATTTGATAGGTTGTATCACGATTGAAGCTCAACGACGAGTGAGTTAAAATTCATGGAAGTTTGGCCTTTATAAAGGCAAACTAACTTGAATTTATTAATTCCAAGAAATAGTCCCACATCTAAAGTTGAGTAAAGGGGAGAGGTCAGCCGCCTATATAAATAGGATCATGCCCCCTTCCTCTAAACTCGTCCCAAGCTCTAGATCTGAGCAACTCCCAAAAATGTTGGAGCACGCTCGGATCTAAGCCTAAAATAATATTCTCTTCTTTCTAAATTTTTGTCTTGCTCTTGAAGGACTCTAGCAAAGCCACGAAGGGTTTCGGATCTGATCCGGAGTCTTGGCGAAGGTTCACACTCAGGGAAAACTTTCTTCGATGCGTGGTTGGCTCGACGACAAAGGAATTACTCGCCTCGGGATGCAGAGCGGTTCGAGGAGCGGTTCGGCATGGGATGGGGAGCGGTTAAGAAGATGGTACGGTACACCTTGCCTGTACCAAGGCAAGGTTTCGGGTATGTGATTTAGTAGCTTTCTAGAATAATTTTAATAATGTCGCAGTAGTATAGATTCCTCTTGGGGTGGTCAGGTCCACCCCAAGTCGGCATAGATCCTAGCCAAGGTTTTGGCTTTCCTTAGGGCCTTAGCTAAATTGTTTAGCTCTATATTTATCCACTATGTTTTTATCCCTCTGTTGTCTGTCTGACTTAGGACGGGAACAGATATGTGCCCTAAGGGTCCGCCAAAATCCATCAGTGTTAGCATCAGGTTACATGTTAGTAACATATACCTCTTCCTTTTGTCTGTCGTCGTAAGTGAGTTCGACAATGAAGTCGGCGATAGCCTGCCCTTTGATGGCGATCCTCGGCTTGAACTGGATGTCGAATTTGCTCAGCTCGACTCCCCACTTCGTCATTCTCCATGAACGATCCAGCCTCTTTAGGGTCTATTCCGAAGGAGTGTCGGTGAGGACCAAGATGGTGTGCGCTTGGAAGTACGGTCGCAACCTACTAACAGATTGGATCAGCGCTAAAGCCATCTCTCTATCCTAGAGTAGTTTATCTCTGCACCTCAGAGAACTTGACCGACGTAGTAGATGGGCCGTTGCACTCCCGAGTCTTCTTTGACGAGCGTCGAGCTTACAGCCTCCATGGTAGCGGCCAGATAAATGATGAGTTGGTCATCTCTGTCTGGCTTGGTCAGGAGTGGTAGGCCTCGAAGGTACTCCTTTAACTCGAAGAAGGCTTTCTTGTCATCCACGTCTCACTCGATGGCCCTCTTGACATTCGAGGCGAATGCTATCGCCTTCCTTAGTACTTTGAAAAAAGGTAGCGATCTCTCGGCTGACTTAGACAAGAACCGGGCCAAAGCAGCTATCCTCCCATTCAGTCTTTGGAGCTATCTGATGGATGAAGGCTCCTTTATCATTATGATCGTTGTGATCTTATCGAGGTTAGCCTCGATCCCTCGGTTCGTCAGCATGAAACCGAGGAACTTTTTCGACCGAACCCCAAAGGTACATTTAGCCGGGTTGAGCCAAAGGTTGTATCGTCAGATCCGTGCAAATATCTCTCAGAGATCTACGATGTGATCCATTGGCTTCCTCGATTTGACTAGCATGTTGACTTCGATGTTTCGCCCGATTTGAGCCTCGAAGACCTCGTTCATCATGCATTGGTATGTGGCCCCTACATTCTTCAAACCAAATGGCATTTTGGTATAACAGAAAATACATCGATCGGTGATGGAAGATGTCTTCTCTTCGTCTTCTAATGTCATCTGGATCTGGTTGTACCCTGAGAATGCATCCATGAAGCTGAGACGTTCGTAACCCGAAGCACTGTTGACCAGATGGTTGATCCGAGTCAGGGGTAACTATCCTTCGGACATGCTTTATTGAGATCGGTGAAGTCGACGCACATTCGCCATTTGTCGTTTGCCTTCTTCACCATCACGATATTTAAAAGCCAGTCAGGATACTTGACGCACCCGAATCTTACACCTAAATTCCACCTAGCGGTGTCACGGTCGCTAGGCGTAGTATGGCCCCTAGGTGTCAATTCCGGGCTCTACCCCCAAGCAGACGGTGTCAAATTATAGTATAAAAGGTGTCGGATCTCATAGGGACGGTGATAGTGTATTTGGGTTCACATATTATTTCTATATCTCGAAGTGAGATAGCTGTCGGATTGAAAGGATTGGTAGTGATGTTGTTATTGATTCAATAATAAAAGGAACTAGGGTATTAGGGATCACAGCTAAGACTGTCAGAGATCGATGTTGGAATAGGATCCTTACGTCGTATTGGGTTTAGGGGATTAATCTCTCAATTCGTACCACTCTCGTGGGTTAGAATTTCGAGGTATTTTGGTGGCTCTTGTTAACGCAATGGCGGTATCCGTCAACGTAGCGATATAGTTTGTCGGTGGATCCCCTCAAGGCACGAGCCAGGCATGGTCACGAGCCTTGGTTGGATCCATCGATTTTCCTATTCGAATCCTAAGGATACCCTTTAAGCACATCAATTCCACAGACCGTAGGCATGATCTCAGTACGGGTTATCCTAGGGATTCGGTAGGATCGACCGAAATACTCCCCTTTATTCCACATTCAACCTAGAGATCCAGATCTACATCTCCCCCCAAGATCTTAGGGCTAACCCATCAACCCTAGAAGAGAATACTCACTCATAGCGATTTTAACGAACAAAAATATGATTTTTGTAAGTGAAAACATCGTAGGAAATTAATCGGATAGATATTGAGAAGCTTACGTGCCAAAGACGAAGAAAAACAGCGAGCAATAGTTTCAAAGAAAACCCAAGATTCCAGAACGCAAGAATAGCAATAGAACTCCAAAATTAATCCAATAATCTCCAAGAATTTAATCTATAGTTTCTAATCTCATCTCCTCTCTAAAAGTAATTCAAAAATTAGCAATAGAATGGACTCTGCCAAACACAGCTATCCAGATCCACACTTCACTCCTTGATCGCGCAACAGATGGCATTGCGCACTTTCCAAAATTAGCCTTCAGCATCGTCGACCAAGTGAGTGACTCGGTCGAGCAGGGTATTGCTCGGTCGGGTGCTCAGGGAAATCTTGAGTTGCTAATTGCAGCTTCTCCTCCTCTCCTCATGCTCTCGCCTCCACTCCTGTAGAGCTTTGCCAATAGGCTCACTGGCATATCAGACATGTCTATATCCAAAATGGGTCTCGGATCGCTCCAAAATCCCTGAAAATCCATAAAACACTACGAAACTCGAATATAATGTTAGAATTACAATATCGTAGGAAAATATGGGATTTGGATGCGAAAATGGCATGAAATGCAATGGCATGATGCTATGAAAAGATGTAAAATATGGACACATCAAAATCCCCCAAGCTTACCTCTTACTCGTCCTCGAGGAAGACGAATACTTGGTACACCGGGAGATAAACAAAAAGAAATAGAAATAAAAATAAAAAGAGAATAGAGATGGATGGAGAGCGCTAGGATTGTTCAATCAGATCTCAGGCCTCAGCAGGATGTCACGCTGCTCCAAATAGTAAAAGCACATGCTATTGGTATTTTCAAGTTTTACTTATTCATATGTCTAGCATGCAATAGAGACCAAAAATAGGGATCTTCTAAACTAATGCCATCAACTCATATCAATCTCATGCAGTCTATAGAGTCTAGTATAAAAAGAGTTGGCAATGCACTTTTCAATTAACAGATACACATGGAGCATATAAAAGTCACACCAGCATGTAATAAAGAATGGAAAGAGTCATGCTATTCAGATATTCATTTCGAATCATAAAGAATCTCCAAAAACTAAAATATTTCGTAAAGTTTAAGCATTATCAAATCTCCCTGTCGTGCACAGTCTCCACTCTAATGGTATACTCACTCATATGATCAATTGGTTTACCCCCAAGCTTAGCTCGAGGTGTCGCATCTAAGAAAAAGATATTTTCCCAGCATATGTGATAGCTTTTAATAAAATGACACAAAACGATTTTATTTCTTTCTATTCTTTCTTTTTCTCTTTTTTTCTTTTTGTTTTTTTTCTTTTTTTTCATTTTATTTAGACGCTATATATTTCGTTTGGGAAGTGAGATGTGGTAAGGGTAGCTGTAGGGGTGAAACCAACTGATATGTAGAGAATCATGAGGATATGTGGAGAAGGCAAAGAATGGATCACTCGGTTCACTCATCAGAGGTGCACAACGGTTTAATATGATAATACTCTAACTAAACTCATAACTAGCATGTATATTTTCATTCATCTAGATGAATACTGGAAAGCATGCAGTAATAAGCACAACGACATCAGGCATGCAAACAGAGGTGAACGAGATAACAGGCAGATGCTCCAAGTGTTCTAATGATGCGTGAACCTAGGTGCATTACCCAACTAAGCACATACTAGATACTATTTCATGCATTTGATTTTCAATTCATATCAGGCATCAATTCAAATAGATCGGCAAAAGCATATGCACGCATACAGAAAGTAAAACTGAAACTACCCTAAATAGCATGTCATCAAGTAATAAGCACCATGAGTAACTACTTGGGCTATGAGAAGTATCATCATGCAGAACATCCTTAGCATAAAAAGAAAAAGGAAAAGGGTAGAGAAAATAAAAGAATGAAAAACAGACATGCATGCATGGCAAAAAAGAAAAACTTGATGTTGAAAGAGAAAATAATATAAAAAAGGTGGAAAATGAGTGGAAAAGTAAACTAAAAAGCTGAAGAATGGAGGAAAATATAAAAGAAAAATGAAAAATAAAGCGGTAGCGCTCATCCCGCAAGCTAAACCCAGCAGTGTCCTCACTGCTGAGAAAACACTAGTAAGCGGAAGATGATGCTAAATAGGGTGGGTGGGAGGGGCATATGAAATAAAAACTGTGCAAAGGAAATAAAAACATGATATGATGCAATGATGAAGAAAAATGATGCATATGTACAGAATAATGCATGGAGGATCCTCCCCCAATTTGTATAAGATCAGGGCCTCGTGCCGACAGATGGGCACAATATGATATGGAGGAGGCAAAATGGGTAGGGACAAAATCAAGCAGGGGCACCACCCTCTGGAGGTGGTGATGGGTCCCGCTGCTGTGGACCAGGTGATGTGGGTGGTGAATATAGGACAAGAGCGGTGGTGAATATAGGACAAGAGCAGTGGTGAACTGGGCTGTGATGACCGACTCAGGGGTGGGAGAAGTAGGCTCTGCAGAAGCCTGAGAATGTGTAGCACTGAGTGGTGCAACAGGAGTCACAGGCGGTGGCCGTGGTGGAGGAGCAAGAGCTAGGATCACCAGAGGTGGGCCCCGTGTCCTGAGTAGGTCAATAATGGAGGCTAGGTCCGCCTCGACTCGCTCATGATGTGTCACCGTCGAGTGGATGAAGGCGTCGAAATCCCACCGAAGCAAAGAAGTCGACACCTCCAAAGCTGTGAGACGGGAGTCTGTGGTGTGGGAGCTGAGTGGGGGACGAGTATCGTGAGACACCACTCTCGTAAAGCGGTACCATGCAGAAGATGCACGGTGCCTAGGGTAAACGATCGGAGAGGGTGAGCTCGATGGGATCTCAGCAGTGGAATCGGCTAAAGATAGAGCATTCGTCGATACAAAAGTGAGGACAGACATCGAGACGCTCTCTATAAGGATGGCTGCTGCTGGTGAGGTAGTGGTGCCAGAGAGGGGAATGTGGGACCCTAAAGAGATGGGCAGTGAAGCAATAAGATCCCTAAGAGGTGGAAGGGTGTTGGCTGGGTTGTGCTCAGGGAAATCCAGACTAGTAGGCTCCAGAGCAGATAAAATATCAGTGCCCTCGGGCACGGAGACAGAAGGTACAACAACAGTGGCCTTGGGGCAAGAGGTGGTGACAGTCCCCGAGGTCTCTTTGGTGATGGAGGTTGTAGACACAGAGGTGGAAGAAGACGTGGCTCCTGGTGGGGGTGGGTGAATAGGTGGACCTGGAAGGGCTGCCATAAGGGCTGCCAGGTCGTGCTCCTCGTACTCAGTAGAGCGTGGCAACGGGTCATCGAGGACTGCCTCGACGGGAGCTCAGGGGGCTCGAGTACGTGGAGTGTTAGAAGTGGGTCGACCCTAGCAATCATCCAGCTCTGCTAGACATGTGCAATGTGTGTGAGGCAAGGGGCAGGAATCACGAGGTGGGGTGTGTGGTGGGTGCCAACAAGGTATGTCCAGTGGCAGACTCCAAAAGGTCTGATGATATGCATATGCTCAAGGACGCCAAGAGTCAAGCGAGTGGGGTCGGAAGGGGTCACGAGGTCATCACGAGGTGGATATCTAACATTCGTGCAAAAACGGTAAAGAATCCATCGCAGCAGATGTCGGTGAAGAAGTGGGTGGTGGCAGTCTGAAGTAGGCGATGACACAACCAGTGGGCTGCATCAGAGAGCATGAAAGGGCGAGGGGAGCCGTCTGGGTGGAAGCGCATCGGTCGGGTCATGCCTATAAGATAGGTAAGCTCTGGTAGGGACATGGTCCCGACCTCTGGCCTGTAAAAGATCATGGTGACAAGGTGTCTCTGTGCGTAACGAAGGCATGGATGCACGATGCATGATGCCTTCGCCCGGCTAGGGCAGTAGTGATCCAGACCTGAAATGCGATGCCAAAAAGCTGAAGCATCGAATGTGCCAATATCGTA